>JANCMC010038415.1:1431717-1512390 GCA_024363005.1 Charaxes varanes
TTTAGTTAATATTTAGCATTTTTGTGAAATCGTGTTTTCAATAAAAGTCTTCTCATATTTGGTTTTGGAAATAAAAATATATATATTTTTACTGCTATTAAAACGAAATACTTGTACTGTTAATAATACCAGTCCTAAAGATTTATGTTATATATTAGGACAATAGAATCATAAATTATAATTCCGCCTGCGAAAGTAAAATGCTCGTATTTTTCGTAGCGCCCCTTTTAGGCATAAAGCTTTTATTATTTTGAAGTTAGATATTAGATATTAAGTTGCTTTTATAGATAAAGCAATTAATCCATAATTAACATTATTAAAATTGTAATAGGTTTTTGTATTGTATAAGACTTTTGCACGCCTAAGACCGCGTATGTCGTACTTACATTTGGCTAATAAGTAAATTCACATATCTATCTAGAATACTAAAATGTTGAACTGATGGCTTTACACTACGTACATAACGAGTTGCTCAGGCTAGTCGTGCTGGACACCCCCCCGAAACAAGGTTTTCATTTGTTCTTTTACAATATTCACATTTTACCAATATAAATCTTGTCTGCTAAAGTTCTGAGGGCCTTAAAACTCGCGATTAAGATTTAAACTTCAATGGTTTTAGAATAGAATAGGATAGGATAGGGTAGGATAAGGTGGGATAGGATAGGATAGAATATAAAATGGAATAGAACAGAACTGAACAGAACAAAATAGATTGGAACAGAATATAACCACAGTGTTACCAGACAGTGTAGACATAGGCATTTCAGATTTTAACAATTACAATTTGACTACTAACGTAGCAGTTAGTGTCACTCTCAGCTAAAACTGAGCACAGCGTTGATTTTCAGTTTGCCACTTTTTAGTTTATAGAGCATACATTGCGCCGCATAACACATACTTAAAAAAAAATACAATTAAAATTAAAAAAAACTAAGCATATGGATCAAGGGCGTCGCCGTGGGCGGGGTGAGGGGGGGGGGGAGGTAGCTACCCTTCCTAGAAATTCAAAAAATGTAGCCAAAATCAATGTCCTGAGTCCACTCACATCACTCGTTTGACTGATAACAAAAATCTCGCAGGTTGAAACTCAAATGCACTTATTCCATTTCCAACGTATCATGGAATTTGGACCACTGTTATTAAAATTTCTGTAGGAGTCATTGGCTAGCGTCTTCCTTGATATGGATATTTATATATCCTCGTGCTGGTAGTATAGTATAGTATAATATATAAATATTTTACCAATATTGGTGTAGACGAGGTGATCTGGTGGGTAATGGTAGTGCGCGTGGGGAGGTGAATGCGTGCGCAAGTACGGCGGGGTGGCACCAAACCGAGTCCCCGTGGTACCACCACCGGCCGGTGAGCCTTCCTCGCCACCTAGTGCTGCCGTACTGTAGCTATCGTTGCTTAATTCTGTAACAAAATATATTATTACATACAGGATAAGCTATTTTTTAATGTGCCTGGGTCATAGTACAAATCAATTTTTTGGTTGTTGAATCAGAGGCACATAGCGTAAATATGTTCAAGTTAGTTCTATAATCTGAGGTTGAAGCAGTTTACATGTCTGCTTTTCAGATTTATCTTGTGATAAGGGCTCTACCAGTGTGTGTGACGATAGTCTAACAGAATTCCGATTCAAAACGTGACCCCAAGTACCACAAGGCTACAGTGGCACCCATTTCGGACACAAGCAATGTAATTGGGTGGTTAACGTGATTATTAGGTATAGCTACAGTAGATTCATTAAAAATTAAACTTATTCGTTACAACGTATAAGTCATTTGTTTCTGTAATACATACAATTTCATAGTGTAATAAGTCGTCTGGACTGTGATATATGAAATAACTTCTACAGGTTTCAAATTTTAAGCGTTGTCTGGTCATTAAAATTACGTGCCCTAATTGGAAAAAAAATTCATGTACCTATATAAATATAAATAAATAAATATAAATATACAGGACTATATGACACACGGACGTCTGTTCCTAAGGTAGACAACTTAATGCCTGCGTTATAGGTAACAGCCGCGCAGCCAGAGCAACTTAACTTAGCGATCGACTCAAATGCCGACCACTGATTAGGCCACGACCTCCTCAAAAATGTTGAAGTATTCCTTACCTACTTTATTTTCTAAACTATTCATTTCGAAAGAGGCCTAACTGTTTTTTGTCTGTCTAAATTAGAATAACGCCTGCTTGTTCATAAGATTTTATGTATGTTTTAATAATTGGCTTCCAAATCCTACACTAAATCGATTTTAATCTTATGGAAGTTAATTGGCAGCAATGACTTTGTAAAAGCTGCCCAGTTGTTTATAATGGCAAGGCATATTAATACAGGTAGGATTTTCTGAATATGACATAAATATGCCTAGACTACCCTATAAATATGCCTAGCCTTGAGCCAGCGGTGAACGTTTTTTTTTTCAGATGTAAAATAAAGCGAGGTTGTAGCTTAATCAATGAGCATTTCAGTCGATTGCTAGGTTAAATAGCGGCCCGGTATTATAATTGAACAGACAGCGTTCATGTAACACGGCAAAGTTAGGAGTAGCAATTTAAACTTTAAATTCGCGAGTATAACGTATTAAACGTGGTTGTGTTTATATGCCTATATATAAAGTTATATATAGGTTCTTGGTTGGTAAGGCCTACGAGATTGAAAGTATCAAACAAATTATTATTTTTAAATAGCAACGTTTGTTTGGTCCATTACTGTTCTTATACATTTTATTCGTTACAAATCTATAATCGACGCGACCGGCCAGTTCGTTTTGATGACATGTAACTATTTATACATATTAATATGTGTCACTACAAGGTTATGAATTAAAACGAGGAGAGATTTAAATCGATCGTTAAGTTAAGTTGGTTCTGCTGCTACCGGGTGATTGATGGGTGACCCATTCTAACACTGGTTTATATTTGATATCCGACCTCCTCCGTGTTTCGGAAGGCAAGTAAAACAGTGGGACCCGATTTGTGTTCTAAAACATAATCAACTTAAGTCTACCCAGATATTTAACGTTTAGTACTTTGTAATTATTTGTACCCTTGAATTTAAAAGTATGCGCATATGTAATGTATTATAAGCTATTGAACCGATTTGCTTAAAAATTAACATATAAAGTCTAGCTTTAGTCTAATCTTTAAGCAATATGGAATGTCGGTTTAAAATTACATAACTGTATAGATTTCTTTACCACGACTGAAAGATATGTGGTGAAGGAGATTTAACGTCTACTCCTACCTACCTCCTACGTCCCTTATAATAGAGAGAAAATTTGTGAAATGACATCATTTCCTTAAATGTTATATCATTTCCTTAAATGTTACATTTTTACTTAAATGCTAAATTATCAGCATAAAGTTTACGAACACAAAGCGAGACAACTTTACAGATATATATAAATATATACAGGACAACTGTGACGGTTGAGGGATGGTCTCAACAACTTTACTCTTTCTAGCGAGTCCTTGTAAAATTTTATACATTTTGTAATTAGTATTAAAATCCATTAGATGGTACTTTGTATTTTATTATAATACATCATTAAGTGAGAGCTATCAAGAATACATTTACAATGCAATTATGTGTTATATGTTAAGTTATAAAATACTAGCGGACCCGGCAGACGATGTTCTGCCCGAACGTTGGGCTACTTACTATTTACTTCTATTATCCTATATCATCCACGCAATGGACCTGGAAACACAAAGCGAATGGCTGACTATGGGTGAATTCTGTATCCCGCCGGCATTGAGATGGCGCACCCTAATATACGACTGGTCTCCAGCCTTACTAAAATTCTACCATTCTAGTGCCATTTGGAAAACATTGAGCTTTCCAAATGGCACTCCCAGACCAGAGTAATCTAGTTAGATGGGGGAAAGCAACTGAAAAAACATGTCATCTCTGTAGTGAGGATTCTGCACGAAAAATTAAACTACTTTGCTCTAATCCGCGAATGAAATATAATATCCGTCAATAAATAATCCGTCATTCGCGAATTAAAGCAAAGTAGTTTAATTTTTCATGCATAATCAGCTTATTAAAATTGCTATTATTGTTTTATGAACAAACAACGTTATATTCCAAAGGGATTACATATTTATAATAGAACAGTCGCGGTAAAAAATTGATAGAATTAATAAATCAATACCTCCATCGTAAGTTGTAGTAACCTCAAATTCCCAGCTTTATAGTAGAGCGTTACAAACAACAAAATTCTAATGTAACAATCACCTTTTAATATATTATTGTATACACTAATGTAAAAGTCATTGTTGAATATATAATTGTATATACATGTTACACACATGTTGTACAATTGTATAATGACGATTTTATGTAATAAAATTCAAATTTTATTACAATTCAAACAATAAATTGTAAAATTTACATATTTGTAACGCTCTACTGTGAAGTTGCGAATTTGGGGTTACAACAATTTACGCGGGAAGTATCGATGTCCTCAAATATCTATCGATATTGTAATGTCACGTCCCCATACGTCGAACTATTGACCGACCAGCAATGAAACTGTTTGAAATGTGACAGAAGTTTATTGACATAAGCGGCGTGATTAATACGTTACCTTTAACGCTAAACCAATGTTTTTCCTTTAGCGTGAATGAAAGTTCGATAACCTCTGATTAACGTATTTTTAAATATAGATATAAATATGTATGTGACGTCCATTCAATGATAATTGTTTACATGCAATTTTGATAGAACATTCAACTATATATAAAAGTTGAATATTTCCACTTTAATTTAATTTACGTCTTAGTGACCTTCAAGAAAAGAGCTAAATTATTACAAGACCAGCCACGCATCTACAAATCACTCCCGCATCCCGCACATTTTAAGTACAGACTCTGCACTCATAGTGCAGATGGAACACCCAAGCGCAAAAAGTACATTTTAAGTACAGACACTACACTTTTAGTGCAGATAGAAGAATCAAAGTGCAGAGAGTACATTTTAAGTACAAAAATTACACTCTTAGTGCAGATAGAATACTCAAAGTGCAGAAAGTACATTTTAAGCGCAGACACTACACTGTTAAGAGCAGAAATTACATTTTAAGTACAGGCAGTGCACTCTAAGTGCAGATACCACACACAACACGCAACACACTCTTTAAGTCGAGATAGCGGTCGGAATTGGCTTGGCTGGTAGCAAAAATAATAGAGTGGATTACTTTTTTTCTGTAATGTTACCGAAATAACGTTACCGACTCTAAACTGAACTAAAACCTTATTCAATTCTGCAAGTATTTCGGAGTAGAATGTGCTTATTAAAAAATAATAAAAAGTTTGCTTGATATCTTTTCTTTATAAAGGAAACCAGCTGTGCCCGCGACTTCGACCGCGTAAAATTAGGTAAAAAAATTGCATTCAATTTTAGCTTGATGATATATGGCCTATAGCCTTCCTCGATAAATGGGCTATCTAACACTGAAACAATATTTCAAGACGGACCAATAGTTGCTGAGATTAGCGCGTTAAACCAAACAAACAAACAAGCTTCTCTTCAGCTTTATATTAGTGTACTAAACAAAGTCGCTTGCCGTTCTTGTATGCCCAGATCTTTTAAACTGCACAACAGATTTTAATACAGTTTTCATCAATAAACAGACTGATCCACGTGGCTAGTATAGTTGACAAAGAAAGTGCTTTACCGTTTTGGATGCCAGCTCCTAGTTAAAGACAATTTTGCTAAGGGTCATTGTTTGACATTAACTAATGCATAACAAGCAAAAATAAGCATTTTAAACAATTGACGTGCAAACGAAATTCGACCTTAGCGTGGCAAACCAATTTCTTGGTCGACTGTACATTATGAATAAGACTCTTAGTAAAACAGGTAAATGTCTTCATAGAGTCACGTGGCCTTTCACGGCTGAACAGACCGTATTAGATCATGAGTATAAAATATTAGCTATAATGAATGTTAGCGTCTCGGCTATGAGTAATATTTGTACTACGAATGGCCATAAAATTATCATATAGTAGCTGCGACTAGATCTGATGACGTACTCGTGGTTCAAGAGACAGCTGCTGTATGTATTTTTTAAGTCACGATTTCGCTTAATGTTCGTACGATGGCAAACAGATATGCAGGACGCATCGCATCTTCGGTGCAACAAAGTCACAAAATTGTCTCTGAACCAGGCATGGATGGTTATGGCATCAAAAACATTCGACATAATGTCAAAAATATCATCATCAAACGCACTATAAATCGTTATCCAGAAATGAGCAAGATATATGCGAAATAAAAATCTTAAAAGTCCCGTCCTGTAAAATTAAAAAATGAGTTTTTGTGACTGTCAAACAATGAAAAAGTTTATTATAAGTCGAAGTTATCCAAAGGGAATATAGAGAAGTAAAGGGGCAAGTCAAAAACATTTAAAAGAAAAAGACGTAAAAGTTAATTAACATCAAAACTTAATTAAGAAAATAATGAATGAACAAATGAATGAAAGCAGTCCAATCCAATCAACCAATACTCACTCAATATGTGATGAACGACGAAAAATAATGAAGAATTACTAATTCTTCATTACTTTTCTATTAATTATATATATAAGACAAATATAGTGTAATAATATTAATGGAACAGATTTAGAGTTTTTAGCATTTTGGATCAACATGGAAAATTTCAAATCCCTACTTTTAATAGTTTGGAAATGCCGGGGGGGGGGGGCTACCTTACGGGCAGACAGACGGATGAACAGAGCGAATTTATCAACCTACTCAAATCCATATCATCGAAAGCTGTTAATTGCATCTCTTACGCACATATTTATGACAGGAGGATCAGTGAAAGAAAGTATGAATTTTTTAAAAAGTTATTATCTCATTCAATAATTTGACCTAACTCTTTTTCAAACTAGCATTATGTGGGGCACCACCACTAGACGTGACAGCATTGCCGCCACTTCACGCCGATCTCATGTGAGAAAGAGGTACTGGTACCCGGGCGTTTTGGCGTACTGCTGTCGTCGCTGATACTATCTAAGCATACCGGGTTAACGAGTATTTTCGTTGATTTAGCTTTTCCTGAACATATACTGAATGAACTCATTCAATGTTTAACTGACAGTAAATTCTCTGTAAAGGATACCGAAGAAAAAATTTTGCACCCAAATAAAGGAAAACTTATTGTTGTTTTTCAGAATACTTAAAAGAATTCTGCAAAGAATTTATATGAAAAAAGGTTCATTCAGAAATTGGTGGCACTCTTTTACTATATTTATGGCCTTTAGGCCACAATATGATGAATAATGGTAAAATAAAAGTGAAAATGAGCATGTTCGTTTTACTGTTATTTTACCTTTTGGGCTGTATGGTTGTGGCACCATTGCCTTATGAAACAAGTTTAATATAACTTTTAATATTAATTAAATTATAATTAATTTTCCTATAGAATTTTGATTTATTTCCTTGCATTTTTTTGAGTGAATGTGCGTTCGACTTAGCGATCGCATGGTGGCGCACGAAGAGGTG
This sequence comes from Charaxes varanes, assembly GCA_024363005.1. NCBI lineage: Eukaryota > Metazoa > Arthropoda > Insecta > Lepidoptera > Nymphalidae > Charaxes > Charaxes varanes. The sequence goes on from JANCMC010038415.1 coordinate 1,439,242, forward strand.
TCTGTACGGTCACAGTGTCACGAGTGCAAAGGATTTTGAAAACGCACAACGGGCATAAAGAAGTTTTCACTAAAAAAAATAATCTTTATCTGTCTGTTTGTTATGACCAATGTTAGAACGTCTCCTTACCAATTCTTCTAAATTTCTTCATCTTTTACTAAACTATCGTATCTTTCTCAAATTATCTTACTAAATAATTACATGACGCGAAAACAATGAAAAACGAAGTTTGTCGGGTCAGGTGGTTGTTGTAAAAATTTTAATTTTCTTATATGACGTTGCTGATTTTAAAAAAATGTTTCCAAAGTCACCTTATTACGACATCCTTTTAAACAGAGTAGTGGCGCTAAGAAACGGCAAATTTTTATCTATCTCACAACTATCTTAACGACATCGGCACGGCCTGTACGCATACAGACCGTGCCGATGGCTACAAGCATGGCGCTACCTCTAATTACGATTAATATCACAAAGTGACATTAATCGGGTACCACTGTTTTACGTGACTTCCGAAACATGGAGCAGGTCGCATATCAAATATAAACCAGTGCTAGAATGGGTCACCCATCTATCACTCGGTCGCAGCCACAGCAACTTAACTTAGCGATCGACTCAAATGCCGACCACTGATTAGGCCACGACCTCCTCAATAAGAGATCTTTATATAATTCGCCTATACGAAAATTATATTCTGTAAGCTCGGCAGTTAGCACAAGCTGCTTCGCTAATATTTTTCTAGACTTCTAGTACAAGTTTTCTGGGAATTATTAAACTTACAATTAGTTTATTGCTTTCATAACTTTGGGTATCGCTTACGTTTTCCATATTATTGGGTATAATGAATGTTTTGTACGCTTACGATTTTATGGTATCTGTTATGTTTTTCGTTATTGGTAATACTTTGTCATTCATCATTTGTCACTAATTGATTTTCACTGTATGTTAATTAATAACCATCGCATTATCAATACCTATATTACCTGCATGAGAAACTAAACTAATTTGCTTTAATCCGCGAATGAATAAGAGGGAAAATCGGTGTACTACACTCTACAAAGGTTTACTTACTTTACGAATAACCTTTGTAGAGTCTATCTCCTGATGATGCTTTGGTGTCGAAGCGAAACGTGCGTTGAGGCACACCAAGAGAGAAATCAAACAGAGTAGCGTGGAATAATATCTTTTAGCGGGAATCGATTTAGATTACATTTAGCACTAGGTAAGCCTCGCCACTTCATCTACGTAATTCCTTAAATTTAATTTACCAAGCCACAAAAACACAAAACTTTAAGTCTGTAAGCCTCTAACTGCCAGTGAATTGGAATAAGCCACTTTCATAATTACATTGTCCATGCAGAATCATAGACAGAAATTTGAAAATATTAAAATTTTTAAAATATTCTCTGCAACTATCTGTTTGTTTTAACTTAAACATCGCCCTTACACACCTCTTCTGAACTTTAAAAACAGATTCTTTGTCTGCAGCATTTCCCCAGAATAAAATTCCGTACCTTAGGATGGATCCGCAATGTGCATGATAGACAGTTAATAATGTCGAAACATTTACTACTTTAGTAAGTATATGAAGTGCAAAGGAAAACTGGCTTAATTTTGTGCATTTCACTGAAAAACTACTGAGCGGATTTTAATAAAATTTTACAAAAATATAGTTTATATATCAGAATAAAACATAAGGAAAGTGGCGGCAATGCTGTCACGTCAAGTGATGGTATTGTTGTCGCGTTTAATTCGGTTTGTGATAGAGTCCGGTGGCCTAAACCTCTGTCTCGCCAGCTAAGTATATGCAAACTTTCTCTAATATTCTTCTATACTTTTAAAAGGTGACTTAAATATTAAGAGACGAAAAAATTAAAAAAAATAATTATTAATGCATATAAAATACGTTTACATTGCTTAAAGGATGAAAACCGCTTGCACTATGGACCCCTGAAATTCTATATCAATCGCTGATATAATATCCAGCATTGCATTAGTTGGTATAGCTTTGATATACCTAAGCTCTTACGGGGAAGGTCGGTGAGTGTACGAGGTGTGTGGTGTCACTGTCAGCGACTCTTGTCAACGTTCATAAGACGTGCGTGGTGCGATTGTAAACGAATTTACGCTCACTTCCTTGTTAACTGTTTCTGTGTAATTCTCGTATGTCTTATGAGATGTTTGTTTTGTCACAATGTTTGAAGATATAAAATTACCCTCTTTCTTTTTGACAAAATGTCAAAAGACTGTGTGTAAATTTATATTAGTAATCATTGCCATAGGCAACGATGATGATGCAGTAATTATATACAGACTCTCTCTCAAAGACAAATTCAAATGATATTTTATTCAAGTAGACTTTTACAAGCTCTTTTGAGCTCTTTTCAATATAAAGGCTACATGGATGATTATATTGTCTTTTTTGTTTATCATAATTAATATTACATTCGAAATAAACATTATCCATTATAGTACATTTTTAATAATCTTTATTAATATTATAAATGTAAAAGTAACTGTCTGTTATGTTTTACGTCTCAAATGACTAATTTGATGAATTATAGAGATAGATTGGACTTTGGAAAAGGGCATAGGCTAATATTAGAAGTTACGACATACAGCTTGTCAACAATAAATAAATAGAAATATTACATTTTTAGTAATTATTACCACAAAATATTAAATAAATTAGAATTTGAAATAATAATATACGTTGAAAACAATATAATTAACAATTTAATTCTATCGAAATTAACCATACAATTTCGTTTATCCTAGATTTCTATTGTAAGATGTTAAAGTGTAACTAAGTAGTTTCTAAGCTTAGATTGATTTAGTCGCAAGATATTCCGTTTTGCTAGTAACAAACTTAGTCGTACTGGAGCTTCGAGGATGGGTCCTGAGAGCTAGCGGGCGATACATGATAACAATAAACGTATTTAAAAAGCTATAGACAAGACAAGTGATTTCAATTTATACTTATAAATCCATTATAGACTACCAGAAGAAAGCAGAAAATTCGATACTTATTTGACATTAAGTTTATACATGATATCATATACGATCGTGTTATATCTTTAATGTAGTTTAAAAAGTGTATATTATAATAATAAAGCACCGTTCTTTTAACATTGTCTTGGTATTTGACTAAGTTGTGCCCATTGTTTATATACATATTTGGCTGATTCCCAATCTTTCAACAAAGCCACTCCCCTGTAAACCCATTAAGAGTTAAGAAATAATAATATTTAGAATCATATGCAGCGGTTAATAGTCAATCTACTTGTGGGTTCAATTTAAACCGATACTTGAAAAAGAAATTAAAAGTTACTAATTTCGTTTTTTTTATTTTTAGTCCATCATAACGTAGATTTCAAAATAGACAAATCTTGCACCTCTAACATATTATATTTAACAATACTAAGAATATTTACGCCGAAATTTGGAAGAAAATTTTTGCTTTGATTGAGCGAAATAGAAGCTGAACACCGGCGATTGAGTTCAGTCGACGGTGTTGAACTTCTATTGCTCTGGGTATTTTATAAATTTCATCTTTTTTATATTTAAAAGTGAAAGGTCATCTAACACGAAATATCGAAAACAGCTTGACGTATAAACGTGAAATTGGGCAGGAAAATAGTTTATAGTTAGTAGACATCCGCTAAGAACGGACTTTTCAATAGGATCAGTTCAAGAAGGTTTAAGGGCAAGTTTAATTTGAAGAAGTCGCGGAAAAGGGCTAGTAATTCATAGGATATTGCTAACTTCCCGTTATACACAATAAGATATTACGAACTTCCGGTCATAGACAAAGATATTTTGTGATAAATTTCCGCATTGTTTTATTACTAGAAAGTTTTTGATTTCGATTGAAAATGATCATGACAGAAGAATCGTCTAGAAATATCGTTTTTGATTTCGAGTAGAAATGATCATGAGAGAGGAGAATATGAATTTCGTTCAGACACAAATCGCTTTCACTAAGGCCGCGCCTTTAGTTCTTGAAACTATTTTCTATTTCTGCGCAAACAGTTCAGCTGTTGTAGCTCTTCAACTTGTTGGTAATGCGATATAAATATACACACATACGCTGCATATAGCCGAGATTGAGATTCGGTGATTTGATTTTTAGCCGAGTTCGGGAGCTTATGTCGAAAAGTGTTATCTTTTGCTGTATTTTTCGTGACACTTTTGGAGTGAAAACTTCTTTAGCGCCTTTTCTTTTCAATCTATTTATTTGTTTTGCAAGACATGTAGGTTTACAAGATGTGAAGTTACAATTATGAGCCAAATACAACCGTTCACAGTGTGCAAAAAAGAAATTAAAAGTATATATTACAAAATTCAATAAAATCATCAAGTGTGCATCTTTTAATTAGAGGTAGCGCCATGCTTGTAGCCGAATTGGGCCGGCGCGTCCGGGTACCAGTACCTCTTTCTCACATAAGGTCTGTTTTTACGCTAGCCTAGATTTGAATAGTTGCCAAAGTTCAACGCGAGCCATCAGAATAAACTTTTTAATTGACTATTATAAATTTGTTACTTTTAAGTGTCACATTCAAATATTCATACAATAATAGATATTGTTTAAAATATGTCAATCTTCTGTTAATTAGAGGTAGCGCCATGCTTGTAGCCGAATTGGGCCGGCGCGTCCGGGTACCAGTACCTCTTTCTCACATGGTAGAAGGGAAAAATATTTCCCTTGAGCGTGAAAGGGTTAATAATTCATCGATGGCATATACTGGTGGATCTTTTTTCGTTTTAATTAACTCATAGTTTGATCCAGCTTTCCTCAAAGTATATTCCTTTACTTAACCAATTATGCATATCTGATTTCAAGCCAACATACTCGGCGCTTTATTAATTTATGTGCATGGATATGTTGCGTTATCCATAACTACAAGACAATTTGCAGATATGTCGGCCCAGAACATAGCCACATCAACTGCGTTATGAGGGGCAGACATCAAGTCCTCTTGCGTGCAGGTATTAGGGTACGCAGGGCACGATATAATAGGATCTTATAGATCCTACTAAAACACCGATGATACTAAAACACTGATGTGTCAAGAACTATCATAAGTTCATTATTAGAAAGGACATCTAAAGCCGCACTAGTAAAATTATACTAGATTTGGCAATACAGCGCCAGTAGCCTGTAGTATATACATGGACGAGGGTAGTTGTTCATAAGACTATAAATACAGAGACAATCGGTTATGCGGGGGAGTTCTGTTGCGGCCGTTGACTGGGTAACACCTATGTAAGTACATTGTGATCAGTGTGATTACGACGCGTGCATACAACAATTTGGTGAGCTATAATTACAGTAAATATTTAATAATATTTACGTAGTATCAGTGGATACTACAACACCTACTGAAAAAATATAATCATGCATGAGAAACTAAACTACTTTGCTTTAATCCGCGAATGAATACGAGGGAAAATCGGTGTAATGCTGCAACCCAGGTTTACGAATAACCTTTATAGAGTCTATCTCCTAATGATGCTTCGGTGTCGAAGCAAAACGTGCGTTGAGGCACATCGGATATTCAGTGTAGTACTGTGCTTTGGTGGCGGATTCGGTGGTGTAGCTTTCGGGTTGCAGCATTACACCGATTTTCCCTCGATCAAACCTACTAAGTTCTTGAACGTTACAAAATTTGAACTAAACTGTAACAAACATTATGTAACATAAAGTATTTGAGTCTGTAAATAGAAAGACTCACGCGTGACCTAGCAGTAACTAATTAATTGTTAGGGAGAGATAAGGCCGACGGCGACTGAGATGCATCATTTTTGAAGCGTTCCGTATTCTAAAAATCTTTAAAAATTGAAATAATGTTAAAGTGACAGGTGTTATATATAAATAAGCAAACAAAGGAACTTTTCAGCTTTATATATTATAGTATATATAGACTAGCGGAGCCGGTAGACCGACCTATCCGAACGTTGAGTTGCTTACTATTTACTACATTATATTATCCTATACTACTATCCCCGTTCCCTTTTCCTTTTCCTTTCTTATTCCCCGTTCCCTTTCAATTTCTTAACAATTCAATATGGTGGTTCAGTATTCTGAAACTTTATTATTTTTCTGCGCAATTTCGTTAAGATTAGAAATCAGTTTTTAGTAATCGCCTACTTGAACGACTCTTAGTATTTTGGTCTTTATTTAATACTAGAACATGCTAAAAACTCATCACGAAATATATTCTGAACAAAATAGGACAATAACTTTTGAAGCTATTTAACAAATGTGTTTGTAGCGTATCAGATACGGAACCCTTCTATATATGCGTGTCTTGTCACTATTTTGGCCATATATATATATAAGTAGTAAATTTACACTAACTTGGAGACGTATCCATTGATTTGAAAAGTAGCGCCGTAACAATGATTTATGGGAATAATATAATATAATAATTTTAGCCTTGTATCCTATATATTTATATAACTAAACGAGCAGGATCATCATATAAACACATGACACACCAGGATACGACTTTAAAAAAAAATATTGGTCTTGTAAATCAAAAATAAGAAATTTCTTTAAAAACTTCAAAGAAAAAGAATTTCTTAACACGTGCATCAGCTTCCGACTAACTAACCTTGGTTGAAACACCGAGTCTAGAGTAAACAACTTTTATTTCAGTTATCTTTCCATAAGCGATACCGGTTTTCCGTGAAAGAACGGAAGTAAATATCCACGTGTGGCATTAAACGCTCTACCAGTGTTTCAAACTTAAATACTTAGCAAGTCAAATGATGCGAGAGCATATTAAAGGACTCATGACTTTGGGTAGCGCCATCTAATAGGGGTAGCGTGGCGCGGGTCGTTGACTCGTTTTGCCCGTCAACATTTTGTTGACGATTGCTTCCCAATGTTCACGATACATTGCGCACTCAAGAACGGGATGACGATAGCAATATCTGTAAACATTCATTTGCGAGATGAATGATTTTCGTTATTTTATTTAGGACATTAAATGTACGCGGTATGTGCGGTACGATGTCTTTTACAGCCTGTATAGATTTTTCCCTATAGATATAGTACGTACCCATATGAACTCATCCTTACTCCAGCAAATCAAGTTCATTGCAGTTAAAAGGATCTAAATATACCAGCGGGTGCTTCTTCGAAATGTGAAACATGGCTACGATTAAAACGTGTTCCGATTCGCCTCCTTTTTATTTATTTCTGTATAACTGTATGAATGCAATTTCGCATAAGGCTAGCTGTGTAACTGCATCGAGGTTATTTGTCGTATGAAAAAATAGCTCTAGCTGTTTCCGGCGACTTCGTCCGCATAAACTTATCAGCGCCGTTAGGCTTAAAAAATTCGTTCTTAGCGGATCCCTACTAATCAATGCTAAATTTGAGCTTTGTACGTCTGGCGGTTTTTGAAATTTCGTGATAGGTGACGTTAAGATTCTTTACATAGATTAATTATTCGTTTTCTAGGAAAAAGCGTTATATATTTTTTTACTATGAACAGGGCCAAACAGGCACGCGGTTGACCTGATTATAAGAGAGAAATGAGTGAAGAGAGAAATGAATGAAAACTTAAAGGTACCTAGGTCTTATGAGTTCGAAAATTCCGGAGTTTTTTTATACTTTAATGGAATTTTATTATGTGTAAGACAAAATCGCACTACTGGAAAGCTAACGTATAAGATTTTTCATGTTGAAATCTAAGGCAAAATATTAAATCGATTTTCTTGCTTTATGAACTTGGAATTTTTTCAAGGAATTTATGTCGTGCTCAATTAAATAGATAAAGGCTATGTTATCTGTATATTAATTAAGTTTAGTTTGTCGAATAAAATAAAATCACCAATTTGTATCCCATAATTATTACACTGCTCTTTAAAGTGGAATTCCTATAAAAATATTTAACGTTAATAGTTCTTCTGGAAATCTAATCACGAATGTTATCTGAAATCTTTGAGCGGTTTTATACGTAGTTGTATGCCTTATTATAATTCATTCTTATGATTTTTTAAATCGTAAACTTTATCTTACGTCCGTAATAAATGTTGACCTCACAGGTGTACAAAAAAATTGAAAGAGTTCCATATATGTATATATATATTTGGAACTCCTTATTATATTTATATGGAATTCCTTCAATTTTATTGTGTGCAGGGGTAGTGGTCTAATCAGTGATCGGCATTTGAGTCGATTGCTAGGTTAAATTGCTCTTGCTGCGGCCGGGTGATAGATGGGTGCCTTATTGGTTATATTTGATATCCGACCTCCTCCGTATTTTGGAAGGCACGTAAAACAGTGGGGCCCGCTTAATGTTATTGAGTTATATAAATCGTGACGTTGATCGCCCCACGGCCACATCGTATACAATCTAACCGGACCCGGAAAGAAGAATAAGAATAACGCGTAAAGAAATTTTCCTTCAAAATATTCTTCTTTTTCTTCCTAGCGTTATCTCGGTCCAGTAGCAGGATTCGCTTAGATTGCAGAAGATGTGCTGTGAGGAGAGTTAAGATAACCGACTGCCATCTGACGTCATCCCCGGAATCCCCACAATCTCACGACTAATATCACTCAGTGACATTAATTTCACGCACCCTTCGAAATACAAAGGAGGTCGTTTATATGAAAACCAGTGTTAGATTTGGTCACCCATCTATCACCCGGTCACGGTGAAAGCTACTTAACCTAGCGATCGACACAAATGCGAGCCACTGATTAAGGCACCATCTCCTCTTCACCTCAAAATATTATCTACATACATTTTTTACTCTCTAAGGAACCTTAAATATCTCTGACAGCGAATTTACATATGAAATATTTTATTGGTGGATATCAAGATTTGATCAAATATTTGTGGTTACGTGTCCTCTGACATCACAAATATGGCTAAGTAAACACGGCTACCGAAGCACAAATGTCAACGCACGGTCATAATAATATTATATTGTAATGCGTTATTCGAATTTTTTTATACTACTACTGTTTTTAACGGCTAAAAAATGAGCGAATAAAGAGGTAGTTTTAAGAATTGTTCTATTTTTTTAATTAGTTGCGTTCAATTACGTGCGTTGAATTGAAATCAAATGATTTTATAAGCGAAAATGAACGTTTCAACCATTTTGCTTCAAACTTTCCTACTCTCTTTTGTCTTCTGCTTCTTCCTGTATCTTTAAGTGCAGTTTGGCATAAGGAGAGAATTAAAAGAGTTAGACAGAAGAGTCTTCTCTTCTTTGCAGCCAAAATATGTGTAGTTCCTAAATCATAAGTATAATATGGTACAAAATATCGTTCATCCATACGTCTTTTGAAATATTTAACATATAAATTATAGACTGAAACATACACACGAGTTTGTATCTAAATATATTCAATTATGTTAGTAAACACTAATGTTTCGTACTCGCCAGTGATCCGGGTCATACGTATACGTCATAGCGAGTGACCCCAGTCGGATTGGATCGTGACATGACGTGTGAACGACGTCGTATTCGATTCCGAATTGGAGCAACAGAATGTACAATATTTTGGCATAGCGGTTAACCATTTCGTAAATGGTATACAATCTTCTTCTTCCTAGCGTTATCCCGGTCAAGTTCGGCTTAGATTGCAAAGGATGTGGCTGTGGGGCAAGTTAAGATGAAGGCAAAAGATGACGTCAGATGGCAATCGGTCATCTTAACTCTCTCCACAGCCACCGTCCTCTGAAATCCAAATGGACCCTGGTCCTAGACTAGATTAAAGCTAGGAAGAAGAAGAAGTAGTATACTCTTCCTTAGAACTTTTTGACAAGTCGTAGTCCTAGTATAAAACAAAGTTGCTTCGAGTTCTAGTAAGTGAGACAACTAAGCGCTAAAGGCCGGCAACCCCAGTGTTGCACTTGCCCATGGTCACAAGTCCCGGGCACTGCTATGGTTCCTTCCTCTGCAACGAGATGGACCCGCCACCCGCACGGTGAATCCATGGAATGCTAAGAAATTCGTCTCGTCTCTACAATATCGATCACAGAGGACGTATTTTCTGCTTAGAATCAAAACAATGCAAAAATGTTGAAATCACTAATGCACTGGTTTTTTTTTTTTTAATAACTTTAACACAAAGGTTTAATGTGGGTTTTATTAAAGAGTTCCACTCCGAGTGTCGTAGGTTCGTCTCAAGTCTGGGTGTGTTTTCTATATCTTAAGGGTTAAGTATTTCTACAAAAATAAAGGATTTGTGTATAACAGGCGGCTGTTACCTATAACACAGTCATTAAGTTGTCTACCTTAGGAACAGACGTTCGTGTGTCATATAGTCCTGTATATATTTATATATTTGTTTATAGGTAAGAACTACCATGTATGTAACCAATAAGATTTAGATATTTTATATACACATATTTATATAAAGAGGTTATTTATGTTCTGGTAACTTTTTGTCATCGGTAGAACCTGACAGATGACTCCAAAATTTTGTTGGTTGAAGCAACAAACAAATATGGTAACGTCGCTCTCTCATAAACGGGCTGTAAAAATAATTCTCGAACAGATTACTGCATTTTCTGTCCATGAAAGTAAGTAATATGAAACAATATTGAAAACAATCATATATATGTACTAAGTTAGGGTGAACTCATAATTTAGGATGAAAAAGTATGAATTTTCAATACAGCTTTAGACCACAACGAATCGTCTAATAATTACTCAGAGGATTTTGTATAGATGCTAACGTTTGGGCGTCTACTCGCATTTAGCACAAAAACCCTTATTTTGTACACACAATGATATATTCCTAACTATAGTATTTCTCCATCGAAGTCGTTGCTAAGCCATAAAATTCCCCGCTAAGTCTATGCATATGGTTATATTTTAAAAAGACTTCCCTCTAGCAGTTTTTTTTTCTACTTCTAAATTTAAAGAAACCCTATGCCCTTATCTGAGGGCCTCGCACGAACTTTCCGAACCGAAGTAAGTTCGTGCTAAACTCATTGGAGGCAAGTCTTAATCGTGTCACACATTAATCAATGCTAATGCTACATGCGTTGACGCTAAGAAGGATCCGATGGGGACCTTGCACGAACATTTTCTTCTTAAGTCGACTTTCTTGTGTGGGCAACTTTAAATTTCTTTAAAAATTTTAAGGCCATTGTAATACCTCCACACCTAGAAAATAGATAAAGACTGAGCAAATACATACTAAAGATATAGAAAATTAACTCAAATAGAGATCGTAGTTTGGAAGAGGTCGTTGCCTAATCAGTAGTCGGGATTTGAGTTGATCGCTGGGTTAAGTAGCAAATGGTCAACAGGAAAACATAAAATATAATGGCCACAGTAATCGTAAGTTTTTGTAACCTCAAATTCCCGGCTTAACAGTAGAACGTTACAAACAACTAAATTGTAATATAACAGTCACTTTTTAATATATTATTGTATAAAATAATATAATCGCCATTATTGAATATATAATTGTATATACAAATGTGTTATAGAATGACGATTTTAATTCAATTTACATGTTTGTGACGCTCTACTGTGAAGTTGGGAATTTGGAGTTACAATAATTTACGTGGGAGGCTCGAGGCGGGAATCGAACCCACGACCCCCGAGTGGAAGGCAGGGTCGCTGCCTTTTGCGCCAAAGGCCCAGTCTAATTGTTCAGAAGATTCCTATCGCGCACAACTTCTTTGTGGAATCAGTTGCTAGCTCCGGTGCTTTTAACCGATACGACAGGACCTTCAAGAACAGAGCTCAGGGTCACTGCACACTGCGCCAAGGGTCAGTCAAAATAAATATAATATTGGGATGAATTATCATCATCAGAGTAGGCCAAGATGCTATGTACACTTCTATTTTGTACTTGTACTGTTGTACTTAAAGTGTGTATAAATTTTCTATTAAAGGTGCACATATGTAATTAGTAATAATGGGGGCGACGTTATCACTAGATGAGCAAGTCCCTTGCAATAAATAAAGATTAAAAAAAAAAGTTAAAGCTCGGCCTTTCTCAAACCTTTTTCTTAATTGAAAATCAGCCGTTTCCTTTTTTGTTAGACTCTTATTCATAACATGCGGTGGCAAAATGCCAAAAATCGCAAAATTCTGGCCCAATAAGAGGCGGTGCGTTCGAGTTATTAATTAATTTCATATTTATAGCCCAATATTATTTTAATTATCTCGAAAGTTACTTTTGGCTGCGGCTTTGCTTGCGTTATTTCCCTTTTTTAATAAAAAATAGTCCTTGTTTTTGGATTTAAAGCGATAGATCCTTTTTCTCAAAATTTAATTATGCAAATTCTAATATTGACTGCTTGAATATTATTGATAGAGCTATTGTGATTCACAATCGTATTTCAAAGGCCGGTAAAGCATCTGCGAGCTTTCTGGTTTGGGTATTGATCCGTGGGACTCTGTTATAGTCACTTGCAGTGTATCGCCTGAACCATGTCCTGCCGTTTAAATTATTTTTAATTATTCTTCTTCTTCTTTACAATCTTAAAGCTATCTATATATTAATACGTGAACGGAAAACTTCCGGTACTATTTTATGCATATTGTAGGGATGTGCATGAAATTTAGCTTAATTATACTTTAAATAGAGGAGGGTGTTGCGAAAGTTAATATTTTTTTTTATAATATGCATTACTAATATACTAAATTATTAAAATAAAACCACACGCACACCAATGCCAAAAGATTTGCGTGATTTATGTACACATGCATACCTTTTATTATAAGATTGTCAAAGCGTAAACATGACACAGTAAAAATATGAATTGTCGTTGCACAAAGAATTGAAATTTTGTTTATAGATTTAAATAAGCATATAGTACTTAAATATAATATTTTGTGGCCGAATTTCGACCATCAGGCAATCTTTAGTTTTTATTAACTTTAAAAAAAATCAACACATTTATGTAAGACCCAATCATAGTGACTTTTCGCGAGTTTTTATTTTTATTTTATCCAACATCTCACGCAACCATAGAGCTTAATCATTTATCTTTCATCATTCACTTTTAGATCTCGCAACCGAAGTTCACAGGGAGGGCCGTAAAAAATAAACAAACATCAAACATATAAATGATGCGACTAACCTGAGGCAACGTGCGTGCTCCGGGCCTATACTCGTGTTAGGGCCTGGACACACTAGCGTCATTTAGCCTAGAGAGCCATTTAAGGCGGACTATTGCGTTATTTATTTTTACTTTACTTCACTAAAAAATAAACTCATTTTGTGAATACATATTAAAACTTAGAATTAAATATAGATCTAATCAAATCTTAATTATAGGTGAAATGATATTCGAAAATTTTTAACACATGTTAGATATGTTAGTAATTAAGAAGAGTTTAAAAATAGAATACAGCAAACAAAATGCAAAAATGATGTTAAAAAAGGTTAATCTAAATAACCTTAAAACGAGATTATGTTATTAATACACAATTAGCAACGGCATATGTTTGACTTGTTTTATATTTATTTTTATATATTTGTCAGCATTTGGTTACAAAATCAGTATTGTACTCTTCACGAAAGCCACCGTATTGTAAAGTCGCCCATTGCCAACATTAAATCACGCTCCCAAAACACACTACTAGCAATGTTTGACCGCTGCCGCAGTCAGCAGTGACCCTGCCCTCCTATCCGGGGTTTATAGCATCGATTCCCGCCTTAAATCTGGTTGTAATATCTATATACGTTATCGCGGTTTAGTATCAAGATCCGTTTAAATTGCAGAGAGGTGGATTGTGGCTGTGCGGCGAGTTAAGATGACCGACTGCCATCTGACGTCATCTCCATGATCCATAATCTCTACAAACTAGTATCACTCAGTGACAATAGTAATTGGTACCCACTGTTTTACGTACCTTCCGAAACACGTAGACGGTCGGATATTTCAAAAACCAGAGTTAGAATGGTTTACTCATCTATCACGCGGTCGCGGTTAGAACTGCTTAACCTAGCAATCAACTCAAATGCCGGCTACTGATTAAGCCTGATCTTCTTTACGTCGGCTTCGAGTATTATGACGTCAAAAGTTGCCAGTGTGCTCGGGCCCTTAGCGAGGTTATAAATTATCTACCTCTACGTCCCATGTAATTTCACTACGGATGTATAAGACAATCGCAATCTCGACCCATTCCCGAAACGACCCATCATAATTTATAAAAAGTATCAACGTTACTTAACCAATTCCCGTTTGAAACATTACATTGATAATGTTTGACGCGTATCGACATAGATATAAAATATTTTATAAAAATCGACAGTACAGCTTTTGTCACCCTACTCTTCTTAAACCGATAAGACCGATTTGGATAAAATTTTCTGTATATATTTTAAGGGTTTCGTAGATATTTTGCAGATAAATTGGAGCCCATAGATGGCGCTGCTGTCAGTTAGCAAGCGGAGTTAGGTTTATATGCCCCAAATTAGACACGTTTCTTGCTAAAACGCAAAAACGGCTAGGCCGAATTTAGTTATAAATGTGTTTAGTTATATATGTGTTATTTCCATAATTTCGGGGAAAGTTTAAGAAAAAAAGAAAGAAATTAAAACACAAAAGAATCTTCTTCTTCCTAGTGTTATCCCGGCCTAGTACCTGGGTCCGCTTAGTATTTATGAATTTTGTTCTATGATAAGTATCGACATAGATAAAAAATAATTTCTTAAGTCATATAAAATGAATATGTTAAGAATTTTATCTACACTAATATATAAATCTGAAGAGTTTGTTTGAACGCGCTAATTTCAGGAAGTAAAGATCTGATTTGAAAAATTCTTTGATTGTTAGATAGGTAATCTAACGAGGAAGGCTTTTTTTTATGTTACAAGGGAGCAGACGAGCAGGCACCAGGCACCGAAGTGCCTACCGGGTGAGTTACTTTACTTTGTGCGATTTATAGCCTTGTCAAAGTACGCCAACACGTATATAAACTGTTTGGTACTAGGTTTTTCTGACCCGTTGAAGCTATTTACTAGCTTGAATTGTTGAATGAATAAAAATAATAGATGTGTCGTTAGGGTATTGAGAAATCTAACTCCTGCTAACACTTACAAACCTAGCACTATTAAACGTGTACTATATATATTTTTTCAGTTTCAACGCAGCCACAGTTCTTAAATTGGGATAAATTTTTGTTTCCTGTTTTACTTGCCTTCCGAAACACGGAGGACGGATATTTGAAGAACAGTATTAAAATATGTCATTCATCTATTACCCGGCCAAGGTAAGAGCTACTTAACCTACCGATCGGCTCAAATACCGGCCACTGAACAAAATACGGCCTCCTCTGCAAAGTTTCCTTACCGTTGTATTAGAACTTATACTTTGATATAGTTTTCTTCCTAAACCCCGTGTTACGTCTGTTCCCTTCAACTAAAGTTATTGTTAGTAATGAGTGGGACAATAGCCGTTCGGAAAGAAGTTCCTACGGACTTCCGTTTACCCCTTGTGGTGTTGAGCCAAAATATATATATTTTTTTTAATTTACAAGAGGGCAGACGGGCAGGCAGCAGGCACCGAAGTGCCTACGGGCGCCCATGGACATCTGCACGGCCAGAAGGCCAGCAGATGCGCTGCCGGCAATTCTTGAAGACCCCTAAAGTCAGTTCTTGAAGATCCCCCGAATCGTTTCTTAAAGACCCCTTAAGTCAGTTCTTGCAGATCCCTTAAGTCAATTTTCAAAGATCCCCCAAATCGTTTCTTAAAGACCCCTGAAGTCAGTTCTTGAAGATCCCTAAAGTCAATTCTTGAAGACCCCTAAAGTCAGTTCTTGAAGATCCCCCGAATCGTTTCTTAAAGACCCCTTAAGTCAGTTCTTGGAGTTAGGATGACTAACTACCGTCAGATGTCATCCCCGGAATCCTCACATTCTCACGCCCAATATCACTCCAAGGCCCCTTAGGATTTTCAAACTATTAGATGTAGAGACTTTAAATTCTCCATGTTAATAGAACATGCTAGAAAAACTCAATAGGAAAATTATTATGAGCGGAAGCGGACAACGTCTTTTAAAGTTATTTGACAAATACCTTTATCGCCTATCAGATGCGGAACCCTGTCGTGGGTTCGATTCCCGTCTCCAATCTGGATGTATTATCTATACATGTACACAGACACATACGCACACTCACACACACGCACACCACGCGCGCACACACACATTTACAAAACTGTGTACATAAGACATCTAGTATTTATAAAGAGAGGTTTGGACCTAAACGAACCGATCAATACAACCCAACAATACCATCACTTGACGTCACAACATTGCCGCCACATCACGCCTATCTGACGTTAATCATACATTCCTAGCATAGCGTTATCCCGGTTACGTACCAGAGTTAATGCGAGAACTCTAACTAGTGCCTGGAACGCGCAGACCCAATTTTGCTACAGACAAAAAGGACTGCAAGCGTCGCACTATATTTTATACTAATATATAAAGCTGAAGAGTTTGTTTATTTGTTTGTTTGAACGACCTAATCTCAGGAACTACAGGTCCGATTTGAAAAATTCTTTCAGTGTTAGATAGCAAAGATGCCCTATACGCGGACATTTTTACGAGACGATAATACCCTAATTTGTCTTGCCATCGGTTCTGTTCACAGCGATGAGGAAAATGCTGTAAAAAAATACATTTCGTACACATTTTTGACAAAATTTGGTACAACCTTCGACATAAGCTTTATTTTAAGACTGGTTGTTACCCATGACTTCGCGTAATCGTAATGGTATATGGCTTATAGCCTTCCTCGATAAATGCGCTAACACAGCTACACCACCGAATCTCACCACTCTACAAAGGTTATTCGTAAACTTTACGAATAACCTTTGTAGAGTCTATCTCCTGATGATGCTTCGGCGTCGAAGCGAAACGTGTGTTAAGGCACATCGGAAAGTCAGTGTAGTGCTGTGCCTTGGTGGCGGATTCGGTGGTGTAGTTTTCTGGTTGCAGCATTACACCGATTTTCCCTCGTATTCATTCGCGGATTAAAGCAAAGTAGTTTAGCCACCAACGACCAGGAAGGCCGAGGAAGAGATAGCGAGATGACTTGGACACATGTGCGGGAAAGACGTGGATTCAAGTAGAATGATTTAAAAGAGTGAAGGCCTTTGCTTGGCTGCATGCCAGTATGTTAACCAAAAAAGAAAAAAAAAATATGTGTGTGTGTATGTGTGTTAGCGTGTTCGTGTGCGTGTGTGTTTGTATGTGTAATTAAGATCAGGCAAATCAAAGCATTTTTACCATCTCTTAAGAGAAGCTCAAAACCTAATAGTACGGTAATATACCGCTATGTGATATGTCCATATGAAATTAAGTTTTCGTTAATTATAAATAAATGATACCTAATTACAAACATGATTTTCAAAAGGAAACAGTGCGAAGTAATTCTGAAACTAATGAAAAAATAAAAACGTAATAAGTTGACTATTGCGAACGTGATCGTGCCATATCCACACACGCAGAAAACCGGACGTCTAAGGATACTTTTAAAATCATGTTCTTTTTTCTTTCTAAATAAAATAAATATACTTCCGAAGTATCAAAAATGTTAAATCGCGACTTTCATCTTAATCTACGTGTATAAACGTATTTTTAGTTCACGATATCTCTCAATTTTGTCTAAGTGAGAGTACAGGACAGGCACGTCAAAAGCTTTGCGTTATGAGATGTGCAATAGCTCTTTATATTTGTCTGAAGCCTACAATAGTTCGAATGTTATCCTCTTCTTTATTATATCTATGTTATCAGAGAAACTTAAGCCAAATTATTCTAAACATCATTTAATAACAATTTAAAAAAAAACGTTTAAAAAGTGTTCCTTCTTCTAACCTTCTTATTGTCTTTGCTATATTTCATTGCTTCAAAACCTGAATCAAAACGAATCGAATCCGTCCGACTAGAATTATTTCTTTAACCATATCTCACAGGACTGCATTTCAAATTCCCCGCCTAACCTTATCGACCTTAAGATTAGTCCTTCGCTCATGAATTCAAATGCCACAGCCCCACAAAGGATGCCAATCGTGAATTACCAACCGCAATCTCTCGTCTGATCGTAAATTACAGATATTTCCATGCCGGTATACGAGATAAAATTTTTCTCTGTGATTATACCACATTATGACATGAAGAATGGCAACGTTACGGCAAGTTCTCAGGTGCACTTACCACTGTGATGTACAATCTCGAAAGCATTTGATTTGAACTCAAATTGCTAAATCACTAACTGTTGTACTACAGGCCAAAACAATTCAGGGACTTTCATAAAAAAGGGCATTCTTAAATCTCAGACCTATTTTCCCTACACGTACGCACACATACACACACACACACACACACACACACACACACACACAGACACACACGCGCGCGCGCGCGCGCGCGCCCATACACGCACATACGCGCGTACCCACACGTACACACGCAGGCACGCACCCGCAACACACCCAAACACACCCTCACATACGCACACACACATACGCACACACACACACACACACACACACACACATACACAAATACTTTTCTACACTAATACTTTATATATACGCTGTAGTCCACTTGAAAAATAACCTTTATAAGATTTATTGTGCTCATTACCACTTTTGGGGCCAATACTGCTATGATTTATTATAAAGTGTACTTTATTAAAATAACGTGATCTGTGTATTTATTATAGTTCTCAAACGCCGGTAATAAATCTACAAGTCCTTTGATAATGCATATTTGACTTGTGATCCGTATGTAAAACATTATTTCTAACAAAAACAAATCCAAATAAATACTCGTACAAAAAGTATAAGCCGGCCAACTCTGCCTACGCGTGTATCCTAAAAGCCCATTTGATTCCAAAAACAACGAAGTGCTATAAATAAATAAAATTATCTGGTCCGTCTATGTGATGATAATGCAAGCTCAGTCATAAACTGACCTAACTCATAAAAGCTGATTTTTGGGTAATTACAAAAAACGTTTTGTCATTTACGACTTATTCCGCTTATAATTCGATAAAGCCGGCGTTAAAGTAACAATTGTGTAGTTAATAATAGTTAATGAAGTGATTAATTATACCGAAATGTATTTTAATGATATTTTATCATTTGTTTGTCTTTTTAAGCAAAATAAGTTTGTTTTGTTAAAAAGACAAAAATAGCTATATCTCATTATTGGATACAGATATCTAAAGAATTTTTAGATTGGCAGATTGAGGAGGTTGAAACGAAGCTTTCTGTATCTTTAACATACTTTAGATCTAAAACCTAATTGGTTTATAATAAAGCGTGCGATATCTTTAAACCACAGTGTTGCCAAATTAGAACTACAATTTTTTTTGGCTGTTGACTTTTTACTGGAAAATAAAGGGTTTTAAGCTGTACATAAAAAAACGGCCTAACATTTTTATCTCGAGAATATTTAGAATTACTACATAAAAATTTAAAAAACTTAGACTTAGGTTTGTGTATTTACGTAAAGAATTAGTAAGTTCTTAACAGCACGCAGGCGAAGTCGTGCACATCACCCACTACTAAAATAAAATCCCCGTATTATTTTCCTTTGTACGTGCTCCGATTGAAATGTATAATACATTAAAGCAAACAATTTTGTTTATTTAGGCCGCTTGTTCGGGGTTTAACTGATTTCCATAGTAAACAATTTGCGGTCTTGCAAACCAATTAGCCTTTTCTACATTTATTTCGCCATTATCCCAATTTAATTAAATCGTTCATTATTACGCAGTATATCATCAAATGCTATTTTGTGCCTATTTAAGTCATAAAAGTGGATTGAAAGCCGTTAAGTGCTCTGCAGGAATCCGACCTTTTGGTCGGTAAATTCGAAGGGATATATGAATATACATCCTATACTAGAGATGCTATTTATAACACAGATAGAAATGTCTATCTGCTTTTTTATATTCTACTAACTGTGGTCGTGTAAAACTATGTAAAAAAATAGATTAAATTTTAGCGTGATGATATATATAGGTTTTAGGTTTAAAGATATTTTATTCTTAATAAGACAATACAGTCACTTACTTAAGAATATGGTTAATTTACAATTATTCCTTAATTAAATTTTATTTAGTTTCCTATACACGGGACTAGATGATTGGAATGGTGTTCAAATGTTTGAATATTTACAAAGAAATTGAAACCTTATAAACTCTGGGTCTCTAGACTCTATGGAGGGGAAACAGGAATTACACTACATTTTACATTACATAGAATTACATTAATTAGAGGTAGCGCCATGCTTGTAGCCGAATTGGGCCGGCGCGTCCGGGTACCAGTACCTCTTTCTCACCCCATTCTAGCACTGGTTTATATTTGATATTCGACCTCCTCCGTTTTTCGGAAGGCTCGTAAAACAGTGGGGATTAATGTTACTGTGTGATATTAGTCGTAAGGTTGTATGACGATGACGTCAGTTGGCAAACAGTCATCTTAACTCGCCCTACTGCAATTTAAGCGCACCCTGGTGTTTAACCAGGATGACGCTAGAATGAAGAAAAAGTGACTATGCAGATATTCCTATGGACATGCATAAAACTATCGAGAATGTTCGTGCTAGACCCTCTGAGAGGTGACCGTTTCGAATACAGCATTTTAAAACGTACTCGTTGGGCTATTGCCACATGTATATATGTTATAATTAGAGGTACCGCCATGCTTGTAGCCGATTTGGCCAGCGCGTCCGGGTATCCCTTTCTCACATGAGATAGGCGTGAAGTGGCGGCAAAGCTGTCTCGTCAAGTGATGGTAATGTTGTCGCGTTTCGTTGACATATATTGTTCTATTAACAGAAAATTAAAATTTGACAATTAGTATAACAAACGGTTGTCAGGATTACGCTTTGACATAATCCAATACATGTTTGTGTAAATGGTGTAAATTCGTTTGGCATTGGTGTGCGTTCTGATTTATTTTAATAATTTAATATATTAATATTGTATTATAAAAAAGTATTGACATTAGCACACCCTCCTCTATATGAACTAGAATTTTGCCAAATTTCATATTAGGAACCCCCCCCCTCCCCCCAGTAACGCGCCGCAACACGGGCCGTAAGAAATACCGAAAAGTCACTTAAATACCTTTGTTATTGTTTTAGTCGCATTTACGGTATATAATAAATACAACAGCAGACTTACATGCAATACTTGCGTACATATACATACGTTATAGGATAAATAAAATCACATCTTTTTGTAGTATGACTTGCTTAGTATAAGAGTAGAAGAAGAGAGTAGAACCCCGTCGAAAAATCTTATAACACTTTTTTTGGGCTCACTCTCATCCAATCAAAAGTGAGTAACTAATAGCCTTTATTCGTGTCTTTCATGGAAGGGTTTTGCCAATAATCACCACGCATGGCAGGCGGGTTGGTGATCGCAGAAGGTGTTGAATTTGTACAAAGTGACCGACATCGCTCTCAAAATGTCCAAGTTGAAGTGGCAATGGGCAGGACACATAGCCCGAAGGTCTGACAATCACAGAGTTTTTGACAATCTTCTTCTTGGCGTTTCAATGATAAAACTGTACGCATATTTAGTCATGTGGTTAGGCCTTATATTTTTGAAGCCCAAAATGAGGCGACATTAATTGCCCGATCTGAGGTGGTCATTAAGTCCTCCTGCGATCGGGTATTGGGGCACGCGGGCGTGCATAAGGTGAGTCATGGATTGGATTTCACCGCATATATATTCCAGATTGGTGCCATCCAAAAAATCCCGTGGTGTGGCTGTCGGGTTGCAGCACTGCATCGATTATTCCTCGAATTCATTCGCGAATTTAAGCAATTACGCAAATTAACGCCTGATTGCATCAATTGTTTCAAAACTTGTCTGTTTTCTAAACTTATATATGGTCAATTCAAAATATACATTTATATATTTTTGTTATAATATAATTGTGGAATAATATATGGAAATACAATCTTCTATAAATGTAACTAATCACAATATTAATAAGCCATCTGAAGTCATCCTCGGAACCCTGACAATTTCTGCATTACTAATATCACTCAGTGACCCACAATTTTACGTGACGCGGAGGAGGTCGGATATTAGATAACCTGTGTTAGAATGGGTCAACCATTTATAACCTGGACATGCCAAGAACTGCTTAAGCAATGCCGGCGACTGACTAAGGTACAACCTCCCTATTGTACTATATAGTACATAGCAAGTACTTTTTTTAACAGAATACAGAAAAGCATTATAGCTTTTATAAATCGCGAATACAGAATTCTTCAGGGCAGCTAACGTATCAGCGCCTCTTATGTTTAACGGGATTTTTTTTTCTTGAAGTTCCCTAAGTTGCATCGTATCAGGTTATCTACGGAATCGGGCGTTACACTCGAACGTACGAGAAAAGCATTATAGCTTTTATAAATCGCGAATACAGAATTCTTCAGGGCAGCTAACGTATCAGCGCCTCTTATGTTCCTCAACGCACGTTTCGCTTCGACACCGAAGCTTTTAGGTATGTCTAATATTTCCTTTTCCCCATTTACTAAGCTTAAATTAAAAGCTTGTATTAGGTGTGGGTGCGACAATACCCCAACGGCGGTGGGGTTTTAACCGGGTACCTTGCGGACTTCAGTCCATCCTTTATGCCGTTGAGCAATTGAGGCTCTGTTTTAATTGTTTAATCCCTAAAAAAATGTTTCAATCCCCAAAAAAGTGACACTGGCCGAATGTTTTACGAAAAAGAATTTTGATGGCACGTCTACCAAAAGGTCTAGTGCGGACGTCGTTTGTTTGAAGTATTCTGAAGTATTGAACAAATTTGCATTTTTTAATTTTTTGAAATAATGTTTACACTTTGATTTTCTCTCTTTTCTTTTAAGCCTTCTCGGAAATAAAGAGAATAAAACAAAGCAAACAGAAACTATATCTGTCCAGCCGTTTTCGGGTTTTAGCGATACTCGTAGAAACGAACGTAGACACGAATAGACATGTCGTGTAAATAAATATAACAGATATGTCATTTTCACTATACAGGTTGACTGATGGAACGATACTTGAGGACCTGATATTTGATGATCATATATGACAAAAAAATTAACAATAAATGTATTTACATTAACTTCTACGTGAGATTAAGAAAAAGTTACCTAATTGTCTGAACTCGTCATTGGGGGCCGGCAACGCATCTGCTAGCATTCTGGTCGTGCAGATGTCCATGGGCGTCGGTGGGCACTTGGGTGCCTGCTGCCTGCTCGTTTGCCCGTTGTATCATAAAAAAAAAAATTATGTACGAAACGCATGGACATACTAGCGTGGACGCGTCATGACGATCCGTTTTCCCTTCATACTTTAGTCCTGGCCTGTCTTAAACAGGCAAAAAAACCAAGGCACCTGTATCACTCATTCGAATCATTTATTTGTTTAACAAGTATAGCTAAACATAAATCAAAATTAACTGAATTATAATTTTATTTCAACTGACAACCGTTATGAAATCTTTTTTATAACTGACCAGATTTTTTACGCTGGGCAATGCATTTGCATCACACACTAACTTTTTTGAATAGCAAATGAACCAAAGAACGTAAGACTACACTTTAACTAATTTTAAGGAAATTTGGTCAGAAATTAAGTAACTGTTTTTATTACATAATTATAACGAGAATCGAGTAAAGAGTACCCTCCTTTAGCTATATCTATATATAACAGTCGTGTAATTTACACTACACTATACATAGATAAAGATAAGCTATGCCGATTTTATGACAATTGGTTTATACGAAAAAGTATATTGCTTTACGTAAATCACGAGAATAAATCAGTGCAGTATTGTGATTCGAATGCTAAACTACCGAAAACGCCGCCAAATAAGTACTGCTCTGATTTTCTGTTGTGCCTTAATGCAGGTTTTGCCTCGAAACTGGACCATCATCAGGAGATAGACGCAATTAATTCGTGAAGTAGTTAAGTGTTACATAATATAAAATAATTAAACGTTTTCTTTTAAATTACTCTCCACTCTACAGTCCCTTTTGCAATTAAGGTTGTGAATTTTTCCCATAATGAATGGTTAATTAGTATTCTTTGAAATATCTGCAGCCACTTTCTCTGCAATTCCAGCAGACTTGGTACTAGACCAGGATAACGCTAGGTAGAAGAACAATAAGTATTGTAATGTTGTAAATTCAAAATCCACCAGCAGTCAAGGAGTCGAGAATCTCTAATTAAACCGATAATCTAAAATTAAAAGAGGCACTTACATAACCATTAAAAGAACCGAATCCACTGAGAGTGATCCTGGCCGTTCGCCATCCTTTATCAAAGTTATCGGACGCCATGATCCAAGCGTTACCCACTACAGCATCATTACCACCAGGCACTATTTGGTTCGCGAGTATCGTCACTTGATCCGTCTGAGAACTCGGGTCCATATACAGGTTCACCTCTAAAGTACCAGTCGCATGCATCAGGAAGGAAAAAGACGAGGCACAACTCAACTGTTCATTTGGGTAAACGAATTTAAACGCGTCCGGATCAGGACTTTCTATAGGCAAATCCGAGTAGTAGCCAAGGTTCCACATGAGCATACCGACACAGACTCCGATCTCATTACTGAATGAATTATTGAAGTCCCGTTCAAAGTCAAATGTTATACAATCATCACAGCACACGCCAGTAACGAGCGCGATTATGAAAAAAACACGACTGTCTGTCATTTCAACACGTGTATTTTGATTTGGCTGGTGAAATAGTTGAAATAACAGCTCTGATTGTTATGATAAATGCCGAATTTCTATGATTACGAATTTACGTATAACGATGGTTCCATATTGGAAGCCGATCCACGATAATATATTATTAGTTGAAGCGAATCGCAATTTTTGAGCTTCACGGATTAGAGACTGCATTTTTCATTTGCGAATTTGTCATTTTATCTTGAGTAACTAATCCATAAGCTCATAAGTCTGAAGATATAAAGAATATTTTGAAAGATCTGTTTGTAATTTCAAAATAATTTTCTTCGTAATTATAGACTCAATGTTTGTGAGTTTATTGTCTGATAGATACCGTGCGAATAACTTGTTAGTTTTTAATAAGGTGTTACTAGTATCCATACAAATCTTTTCAAACGTTTGGTTGTTTATCTGTGTGTATTTCTGTTTGTCTATTGTTAGAGGAACTTGTTAGATTCAATTTTTTTTATTTTTTATTGGAGCTCGGCATGCGCTTGACTGCAGTCACACTTGCTAAAGTGTGATGCGGTTTATGCGGTCTACGATGGCAGGCGCTTGCCTCGACCTAAATGTTTTGTCTGACCGTAAATCGGACACTACAATGTTTGCCGTGTCCGCAAATAAAAAGGGGGTAAAGAGATATTTAAAGTAAGTATTGAGGCCTAAGGTCAAGTTACTACTACGTAGTGCAAGAAGGGTTGGAGAAATGTTTTCACTCTTTGAGAAATCATAATACCCCTTATTATTGAATGATTCAAACATAAACTCATTCGAGTTTTACCGTGAATCGTAGCCATCGCTGTGGACATCTCGCCAGAACTTGATATTTCGCCCTCACCACCTTGATGTCCTGAAATCCACAACCGTGCGATTCTCAAGAAACTTCTTACCTCGTACAATTCCTTTGTGGAATCAATTACCAGCTTCGGTATGTCCGAATAGATACGACTTAGGGATTTTCAAGAAGAGAGCATATTCATTTCTCAAAGACCGGCAACGCATCTGTGGGCCCTCTGGTGTTGCTTTGACGTCGGTAGTCACTGTTTAATTATTGCCTGTTTGAAATAGACTTTCACAGAAAACCCTGTAAATTAGTTACTAAAGCCTCAGTTTCCCAACTATTGAAGGACAAACTGAAATCAAGTACTTGGTTCGAGTCCCGACAAGACTTTAAGCCCCGAAAAGGTTTACTTGGAGTGATAAAGATAATACAAAGTATGGCCGCAAATTATTCCTTACGAAACCAAAATTTCCGAGTATATAGAGCGGTCGAGTAGCGTGTCCACTGATTTTAGGTACAAATAATACAAGTACGTAGGTTCACAGCTCAAATGGCACGACTGCTTACCACCGATCACAGATCGTGAATGGCCACGCGCACCACTTGGTCTGGCTTTTATTGTAACATAAATCACATCTACCCGCAGTGTAATTATGCATACATCACACTTAATAATAACATTTTAGAAATCGTTTAATAATAACTTTAGTGGACCTAACGATAACGAGGCAAAGTACCTTATTAGCAAATTGAACAGAAGTTCTTTTTCATTACATTCAATCAATAAACGAGATACTGTTACTTATAGTTGGAAGTGCTGCCTGAAAAATGGCGCAACCTCGTGAAGCTGGCGACGGTGATGAAGAATGAGGTGGCGCCGATGCAGGCTGCTCAAGCCGCCCTCATCGCCAAGCGAGTCGCGCTGATAAACCTGCGGATTCAGATGTATCGTGATCAATTTGGCCAAAAGGAGGGAAGTCAATTAATCCCCCAGCAAATAAGCTGAGAATACATCTTCGAGATATCAGTGCAATGTTGTGACCCGTACAAAGCACAGCATTACGGTAACTTTCTTTCGAAAATTAAATCGATTCCATAGGGACAATGTCTGCTGATTCAACATTCCACATGGCGGTAATCTCATGAGCAAGGTCTAAATATGTAGTTAATTTTTCTTTTTCAGCTCTAATGAGATTATCTTATGGAGGAGATACGCAAGTACATAATTAGTTTATTTAACTGCCTGAAGTTTAATATTTTATAAAATGTGTTTTGATCCTACACTGTGTTAAACAATTACTGGTTATTATAATAGTCAGTGAGAAACATATTTCACGTATATATATAGCAACCTTTCTTAAAAAAATGATTGATGAATTGTTTCTAAAGGAATTGTAGTCTATTAAAGAAGTTGAATATAATCAAAAATAGTGATATGGCTCTTAAGAATAGTAGTGTAGTAATTAAATTTCATACAACATTACCGGACTGTTTTGGGTACTAGGTTTTAGGTAGCAGAAGAAGCGTCCTTGCTGCTTGCTTGCTGTACCCGCTGGCTGCCATAGCAGCGCCCCCAGATGTCCGCGGGGCCGTGGCGAGATCTGCAGAGAGATTTAAAATGGGAGTAGCGATTCATGTCACCCCATCATGGCCACACTCCGGTTTTGTGAAGCGCGTGGACCCTCTGGATGTCTTTTTCTTGCATGTCTGAGGTACTCTGGCAGAAAATGTTTCCTTTGTGCAACAGTATTACCTAATTTTACGCGGACGAAGCCGCGGGCACAGCTAGTGTATTGTAACTCTTATGTTGATATTTTTTGTAAGTAGAACAAGATGACATAACCAGTACCACATGCTTACTAGAGCATCTCTAAGCGTTTATTGTTCCACAAATCATCTCAGCTCGCGATCATCAAACGTGATTTCATGTTCGGACGTGATTGTCAACAAGTCCTGATTTGCTAACTAAGTTGATTGCGAGGAGGTACGGAAGATTGGTATAGCCACTTAATGTGTAATATCCTCTGAAATACTGCTATAAGGGTTAGCAAGTCTTCTTTTACTTCTACCTAGCGTTATCTCGGCCTAGTAACACGATTAGCCCAAACTGCAGAGGATCTGGCTGTGGGGCGAGTTAAGATGACTGACTGCCGTCTGACGTCATGTGGTGTAGCTTTCGGGTTGCAGCATTACACCGATTTTCCTTCGTATTCATTCGCGGATTAAAGCAAAGTAGTTTAGCTTCTCATGCAAGTAAGATTTTGTCCAGAAATGGGATAATAACGGTTATTAAAATCTGTTATATCATCAGTACATAAAAAAAGCTGAATATTAATTAGTACATCATACAAAGTACACTGCGGAATTATAGCTAAACCAAACAGCCTAGTAATTCATGCTAGTACTGTTTCGCTTTGTAATTTTAAGCAATTTCCTAGTAAATTAATTGGAACGTTTCATGATTACGAGAGGTTTTAATTAGTTATGAAGTATGTAGTGTTAGTTTGCCATTTTTTGCATTTATAGGCATTCGTGGGTTGTGTTTTGCTTACATCCTTCACTGGTCGGCATATTCATCTAAAAAGGCTTCTGCATTCTGCTCTTCTAAGTACTTTGCTACCTTATCTACCAATTTGCTGTTGCAACCTGCTAACCTAATGATCTTTCAATAGTCCAATCCTGTATCATATATGATTCAAAGAGGAGTCTTGACGTGTATGTTCTATGTAACGGCATCTGGTCTCGTATACCCTGTAATAAACTAGCTACAGAGCAAGACGGTTGTTTCCTTTGTCATCGACACACTAAGTCTCCACTATTCCGTTTTTGACGGGTACCTTCACTAAAGCACAAATTTGTCTCCTACCACCTAGCGATCTAGGTTTATTATTTTGTCTCCTGCGATTGAAATAAAAGAATGACTACGAAAAGTGTTCAGTATAGCTTAGAGTTATAATTTCGGAATTCTGCTAGGATATCAATTGTGGGCATGTAATCCATGTACACATGTACTCGTGATAAATGTGGAAGAGCCCCTTTGTAAAATATTTAGACTTAAAGTAATGCGTATTTTATATCTAAATACATAATTACGCTAGTAACATTAACCTTCATTTTCCTGAATGCTTACACAAAACCATTTCATCTCCAGAAAGAAAAACAGAATAGGCAGCTGCGGACTAATATACGCAAGAAACACTAATTAAACTTGTAACTTCACTAGATGTGTTCCCCGGGGAGAGAGGGGGAAATAGTAATTTCCGACAGTTCTCGTACAAAAGGCTATTTGGGAAATGTTTGTTTCGTCAATGTGATGTGAGAATGTTCCGATGGTATGCTGCAGTTTAATTTTGTAGTGGTAAATGGTTTGCGCTGAAACAATGTATAACATTGTAGCAAACAAAGTTTTGCCAGTCTAGAATTGACGCGTTCCTATTACATTGTTCGTGGTAAATGCGAAATTTTAATAGCTTTCCTTAATAAGAATCTAGAGTGTATCTTTCATCTTGACAGATACACTCATCACATCATCACATACATCATCTACATGAATATCAATATAGTTATTAATATCACCACCGTATTCATTATTATCCTATATTATTACATCACCATATCTATTATGGCTCATTTCTAGATGTAAGTCCGTCGATATATTATGAAGCTAATTATTACCGAATACCCCGATCGTCATACCGATCGTCTCTAATATCATCACTATTTGAATACTGTTAAGCTTTTGAGGCCCAGTAACAAACTGTGTAACAATGTTGAATAATTAGAAAGGTTCTATTAATAAGCTATTGTACGACATGACCACAATACTAGCTTTAATCCTTCATATTTACGCATACATGAACAGGAATTACAAATTACCGTAGCGAATGGAATTAAACAATAATCATTGGAATGGAGCTCAGCTAAATGAATGATATACGAAATAGAATTCAGTGGTGAGCCTATGAATTTCCGAATGTATAAATATTGCACATTCAATGTAACAATTTCTGAAAGGGTGGGCGCTAGCGTATCAGCAAACGGTTTGGACTAATACCAGCAGTAGAATTTCACCATCGAAAACTTCTTTCTCATCACTTCGCTGTTTTAAGGATAGAAACCTTTTTATTTGTTGAAAAATAACAAGCCAAATGAAGCTTAATTTAAGTGTTTTCGTTAGTAACAATATTAGAAATATTTGAAGTATGTAAAATTAATCTGCATAAAACTAAACTGCTTAAATCTGCAAATGAATACGAGGGAAAATCGGTGCAACGCTGCAGCTCTACAGCCACACCAGCAAACTCGCCATCAAAGCACAGCATTACATTGACTATTCAATATGCCTCATTCAGGCATACAAAAAGCAGCATAACGTACTCTTGACGCTTTGATGGCGGGTTTAGTTGTGTGGCTTTCGGGTTACGGATTTAAGGAAAGTAGATTAGTTTTATGCATGTCATGGATTTCCACAAAGTAACGTCTGATTCTACCAATGATTTATAATTTATCTGTTCGCCAATATAGTTTAGTTTTTTAAAAGGCTTCTGTGTGAGTGGATATCCACTCATATGAGTATAGTTCAGTTGTATCGGGTTCTCAACCAAGCACCTTTTCGGTTACAATCTGCCTTTACATCGTTGGGCTGTGAGGCTTCAAAATTTTTGAAATCTTATTATCCTATCTATAAACTGAAATATAGAGCTACCCAAAAATAAGGATTTTTGGGTAGATCTATATTTCAGTTTATAGAGAACAATTAAAACTGTACCACTTTCTTAACCGTGAAGGAAAGTCTGCGCACTTGACCTCTTTCCTTCCTTCAGACTTAAATTTGAATATACGCTTGTAGCGAGAAGGTTGTTCCTTTTAAACGTTTTATTATACGAAATATTCTTGTATAAAGAAGAAATGCAACGTCTTTTAAACACGCAAGTTAAAACCGTTTAATTTATTTGTCTGTCTGATTGTTCCGGGTGATCTCCGAAATGTGTATAATACGCACCCTAAAGAATATCTTAGAGGGAAAAACTCCCGAAAAAGTTGGACATCTCGCAAGAATCTAAAATTTCACCCTCACCACCTTGATGTACTAAAATCTACAACCGTGCGATTTTCAAGAAACTTCATACCTCGCACAATTCCTCTGTGGAATCGGCTGTATTTTCGAACGGATACGACTTAGGGACCTTCAAGAAAAGAGTATACTCATTTCTCAAAGGCCGGCAAGCCGGGGTTATACATGGGTGATCAATTCTAACACAGGCTTTCAAATATTCAACCTACTCCCTGTATAGGAACATAAAACAGTGGGGCCTAATTACTGTCACTAAGATATATCAGTCGTGAGAGTGTGGGGATTCCGGGGATGACGTCAGACAGCAATCGGTCTCCTTAAATAGTCCTACAGCAATCTAAGCAGTTCCTGGTACAAACCGCGATAACGCTGGGAACAAGATAATGTATCTATTATTTACTTCTATTATCCTATATGATCCCCGTTCCAGTTGCCGTTCCTGTTGCCATTCCCGTTCCCGTTCCCTTTCCCATTCCCGTTCCCGTCCCCGTCCCCGTATATGTTCAAATTGACTCTAAATTTTAGATATAAAACGTTTGTATTGGAAAAATAAAAGGGCTGTTTTTAGAGTTTTCCCGGCAATTATTCGATTTTTTCTCGCGGTAAAAACCATCCTTGGACTTCAAAGCCCGTTTCCATCGCATATTTCGAGAAAATACGCCACGTTTTATAGGTCGTCGAATAAAAGCTGTCGCGATTCAGTAATAAAGATAGGGGATTAATTTCAGCTCTAACCGCCCCGCTTATTATTATACGACCGATTAGGGGAGTATGCTTTAAAAATTTAACGACGCTTTTATACGCCCTGTTCTGCTTTTTGTCGGTTAAAAAGCGAGCGGCTATTAAATGGGTGTTAGAAGTAGGACGTGGTATACACCCTTTAATGACAGTATAACCTTAAAGAGTTTTTATGTAATTTTGAAGTGCCTTTATAATAATAAGGTAATTACGCACGTTATACAAAAAAGTACAGGATTGAAGAATAAAGAAAGTGTTTTATGAAGAATAATAATAAAACAAAGATAAGCATTTAGTATTACTGTCATAATGTATTATCAGTTCAATAAATACAGTTTACTGCGTTTGCATTTTAACGACGGAGGTTAACCCGTCTCCACCTGAAACCAATATATAATGTTGTACTATTAGAGATACCGTTTCTTTTTTTTTTATGTTACAAGGGGGCAGATGAGCAGGTAGCAGGCACCGAAGTGCTTACCGACGCCCATGGACATCTGCATGACCAGAAGGCCAGCTGATGCGCTGCCGGCCCTTAATGACCGGTCTTCCCGGTGGCCTAAACTCGTCATTAAGGGCCGGCAGCGCATCTACAGGCCTTCAGATGTAAAACAGTAGGCCCTGATTAATGTCACTGAGTGATATTTGTCGTGAGATTGTAGAGATTGCGGGGGTTCCGAGGGTGAGATTCGACGGCAGCCACGTTCTCTGCAATGTAAGTAGACCCTGGTAGGAACCAGTACTAGTTTGGCCTAGACCGGAAAAGTGGGAAGAAGAAGTACAAGTATCATAAGGCCTAAATCCTTCTTTAAAGGCCGGCAACGCATCTGCGAGCCTTATGGAACGCAGGGAAGACTGAAGGTTTCCCTGAGTCGACCCGTGGGGGTCTTACGTCATGGATCTCGACGCCACAGAGGGTCCCTGCATCACTTTGTAGTCTTCAAGGACAAAAATGTACAAGCACTTTGAGCTATGTCTGGCTTCGGCATCATACTATATAACTGGATACGCTATGTTTCATTGAGATCTCGAACGCTTATTCTGTATCTGCAATTAAAATTGATGACGTCCATTAGAAACAAAATTACTGTCAAGGATGTAACACCTGGTACTATCAGTTATATTTTACCAACTTCATTGAAGATAATTTTCAGTTACATATCTAGATCTACTTCTATTTGAGTCAAACCAGAGATTAGGCCAACTTCATTCTACCATTCTCTCCCACTATTCTGTAGTAATACTAATCTCCCTTCTATTATGTACGCAAACTTATTGAAGCAATTATATGAGTTCCACTGCTCGCAGTAATTATGTTGAAGTCCGACATCGGTTACTTGGAAGCCTTCTTAATTCTGTAGTTTAGGAAATTTTTTCCGTCTCTGATAATATGTACTAATTTATTTTCGATTTTTTTTTTTAATTTAAAGGTTCCGAAGTTCATCACAAAAACAGTCGGTGGTCTACGGCAAGATTGTAACTTACCGACACTTTATAATGATGTTGGGAGGCCCTTGCTTGTAAGGGATCTCCCATAAATTACGTAACACCTCTTTAGGATTTATTTTTTTATTCACTGTAGGAGGTTTAACTGGAGTCATTTTAGCGAATTCATCTATTGATATTGCCCCCTGTCCATTGTCACACAATATCACATTTTGGTGATACATACCTACCCTTTAAAGTACCATTTAAGGATGTCCCCGTATTGGTGAAAATGAATCCGCAAAAGGAAACTGACCTCGCTTATACCCCGAAATTCCTGACCGTAACCCGACCGCGCGTTATGCAATCAAAATCGGAGAAACAAAAAACCAACAATGACTCCGCATTCCGGTCTAAGGGCAAAAACTGTAACGGGTTCTTTAGTACAAACGGTCTCATCCGAAGTTTCTTTTTCACCAAACGGGAGCAAAAAGAGCCAGCAACAAAAAGTCTACAATGACTTTTTGCAAATGTAAAGTAGACTTTTTCTCCGCACGCGTTTGAATTTTAAAACGCTTTTTGCATTCGTTGTTTTTGCCTAATGTGTTGTTGGGTTAGGTCGCGGTGTGAAATTTTTTGCATTCGTCCGATTGTCTTATAAATCTTTTTTTGGCCAAAAATTATATTTATACTTATTGGTAGAGACATTACGATTGACTCGCACGTATTGAATCCTCAACAGATCTTTACGGAAAAGCACGAACCTTCAGTTGATATTTCGTTTCGAATGTAAAAGTAAGTAAAGCTATCGAGAGTGTTCGTGCTAGGCTCTCAGATCTTGCTATAATTATAATGAACAACAATTTGGGAAATTGACAAGTGATAGCATTCTGAAAGACCCAGATTTTGAATCTATTTCTTGAAAAATACATTTATCTAGTTATTGTAGAGATTCTTATTGTTGAAATTAATTTCTAAATTAATCTTTAGTATTAAGGCAAGCTGTGTTCATTTCTAGCAGGTAACAGCCCGATATCAGAGCATTTCTTTTTTTTTTGTATATAGAATATTGTTTTTGTAGCTGTTACCAGTTTAATGAACCTATTAAAAAAAAAGATTCTCCGTTATTTTTTATTTACTTAATTTACACATATAAGAGAATTTTAAAAGTAATTACAGTACATACAATTTGAAGAGATTAACGTTATTTTTAATATATTAAAATAAAAGGTCACCTATCACGAAATCTGAAAAACCGCGGGACTTATAAAGATGAAATTTGGCAAGGTGGTAGTTTGTAGTTAGTAAACGTCCGCTAAGAATGGATTTTTCGAAAGGACCGGATAAAGGAGGTCTACGCAAACGAAATCGCGGGAAACAACTAGTTTTTGATAATTAAAAAAATAAAATAAACTCTACAAATAACTTAAGACCGGGTCCCGGTCATACAAACATAATAAGGAATATGGTCCGTGGCGAATAATGATGCCAGCATGACAGCTCGCTAACATCTGGGAAACACTTGCTAGCTAGAACCACTAGAGAGACAGGTTATTAGGGATAAGCCAAAAATGTTTGATTAAGTGAAGTGCTGTGAAGCTAAGATTATGAAATGAAATGAAAATGAAATGAAAACAATTTAATCTTGAAAAATACTACAAAACAGCTAACAAATAAATATATCACAATATATATATATATATATATATATATCACAATTTATGAGGCTTTGCCTCGTAAATGAGTCCAATATATTGTTCCTAGTATATTACACATTATGTAAAAACTATATTAAAAAACTGACACGCATAAAAGTTTGTCAAAAAACCAAAGCGAATAAATACATTCTGTCTTTGACCTTGAGCATCTACGAGCATAAGGGTAGTGCAGTTGTTTATGAGCCCATCCATGAAGAGACACTCGAAATTATATCCTATAACCTCAATATCCAAGAATCGACAACTACCTGGGAATGTATACTTCGCGCAAAATCTAATGTCTGTAGCGGTCTCCGGCATTTATGAACCGATACGACTTACGAACCTTACGACGAGGGGAGACTGACACGCTCTAGTCGTTAACCCATTTCTTTTTACAATATATTCTATATGTGTGGTATAATAACTTTTTGTAATTAATTTTGAATCATAACAATTTACGCTTATGAATTAAAAAAGAAATTTTTGATCAAATAAAAAATTAATTAACATATTGTTATATTTAGTTCATGGCGCGCGCATTGGGAAACTGTAAAATCTATGTATGCTATGAGTTTGCTACACAATAATATACATACATACATATGACTATATGACACACGGACGTATGTTCCTAGGGTAGACAACTTAATGCCTGTGGTACAAGTAACAGATGCCTGTTATACATTTTTTTTAAGAAATACATATATAACGTACACAAAGATAATACACCCAGACTGGAGGCGGGAATCGAACTCACAACCCACGGAGCGGAAGGTTGGGTCTCTGCCAACTGTGCCAAGGGACCAGTCGAATATACAAGTAAATAATTAAAAATAATGCAAGTAGGTATATCCATACTACGGTGACTTTTGAAAAATGTGCCGGCTGTAAATCAACGCTCAAAATTTGACGCCAGAATACGATATTCGGTGCATTTCACTCGAGCCTTCTAACTCAGGAAGCTGAAAAAATGTTACACTTGATTCCACTTAAGGGTGAGCTCTTTAGGGTTCCGCGTGTTATATACTATTATAGTTGCGTGGAAGGAGTCGCTGCAATAGCGATAAAGCCGCCCTTTATTACTTTGAAGTAAAGGTTGAAGCCACGCTTGCAGACCTTTTGGTCTGCAGTCGAATTGGGTCGGCGCGTCCGGGTACCAGTACCTCTTTCTCACATGAGATCGGCGCCAAGTGGCAGCAATGCTGTCACGTCAAGTGGTGGTATTGTTGCCGTGATACGTTCGGTTTGTGAAAGGCTTATGGTTAGTGTAGGACAGAAACCAGTTCGTTAATGTTAATTCTACTTTATTCTAATGCACAATTGTTAATAATTACGCAAACAGGCTTTATCAGTATCGTCCATTCTAACTTATAAGTGTACATAGGTTTGAATGGACGAATTTAGGGTTACAACAATTTACGTGACAGGTGTCGATATAGCTTACGGTTAGTGTAGGACAGAAACCAGTTCTTTAATGTTAATTCTACTTTATTAACTTATAAACGCAACGAGCATAACAACAGCAAACGAAAGGTGCAGGCACTCCATTCTGCATCTGTAATAGTAATATTTTTTTATATGTCTTCAATAAAACCTTACATAATCTAGAGAACTTTGTGAATTTGCATTTTGAATTTTTCCTCCTCCTCCTGTTCACATTTATAATATATTCAATTACGAAGTTATGCTGATCTAATAAATTTTATTCGTCCTATATTTGTTATTTATTGTGACGTATTCCCACGGTAATGTGGGAATGTTTAGAGACAAGAGTTGACAAGATACTTCCATTTGTTACTGCTTGTTTGTGTGTGCTAATTGTTTCTAACCAACTTTAAAATTGGGAGAAATAATATTGTAATTCTATTCTACGTTATCCTGGTCCAGTACCAGAGTCAACTTAAATTGCGGTGAGATAGTTGAGATGAGTTCAAATTGCCGACTGCGGTTGAAATTTCCTCCCCGGAACTAAGTGAAACTATATAGTAATACCATCGCCCATAGACAACTGTACCACCACAAGACTCGCGGATACGTTGCTGGCCTTTGAGAAATGGGTATGCTCTTTTCTCGATGGTACGTAAGTCGTATAACCCGACGAAATAAACATATAACGTAAGACTGACGTAGTATCGCGTCTCGGATCGTATTTTAAAACAGCATGAGTAAGGACGCCCGCTCACGGTGCTTTTACTGAATCATTAATTCCTGCTCGTTTGTACCCTTGTAACATAAAAAAAAGTAATGAACAGCGAATAATTTCGGACAAGCGACATATTTTGACTAAGGTCTGGAGTCAGTGAAGTAACGACATGTAGAGTAAGGTTCCGTAGAGTAAGGTTCCGTAGAGTTAAGAGCGTGGCTGTAAACGAAATCTAATAAGTTTTTGGTAGTGCTAACCTCATGGTCTCGTCGTGGCAACATGAAACATGAAAATGTTTTTGGGGTAAGTGGGCCCATTAATTTTGGAAATTGTTTTTTTTTCTGTTTGTGTAGGCCATTATTAGATTCACACACGTGAGGTGTTAAGCACTGAAATTTTGTTACATACATACATTATTTATATGTTAAGTAGCTAAGTAAGCTATTAAGAAAAGCTGTGCTCTCTTTTCGTGAATGCTGTATATGGCGACTAAGGGCCGTCCAGGGGATAGGCCTTAAAGTTCATGTACAATGAAAGTCTCAGTATACTGTTGAATGTTACATAGAAATGTTAGAACTTAGTTATTTTACTAAGTTAGGTAGAACCTAGAAAAATAACTAAGTACGTATTTAGTTATTTTGTTTTGTATTACCCTTATGGGTAATACAATTTTAATGTTGTAACTTGTAACATACGAGTAAGAATATGCTTACTGTCGCATCACGAGATTATTTCCTTACAATAAGGAGCTGTGACAAATATCACGACAATGGCATCTTGTCTCTGGTGCTTTCATACCTCACTTTGCGATCGGTTCATCTATCTCCTATTAGCAGTTAGTACCCACTAATCTTTCTAATTATTATTGATGACATCCTAGACTAATTCTTACGTATTTATAATATATATTTACGTATAATATATAATGTTTGTATAAATATAATATAAATGTTTGACTGGCCAAAAAAAAAACAGTATATTGAAAGAAAACATATATGAAAAACTACGCGAGCCCTTACTACATTCTATTATCCTATAATATTGGTCCCGTTCCCGTTTCCTTTCCCTTTCCCCTGCCCGTTCCATAATGGTTCACTATTTTGGCGTTAATGGCTTAAACATAAAAGATAGATATATGCTGTCACGGGCTTTATTTTTTATTTGAGATAATCATTTCCTTCATATACTATATACATACGTGTAACTCTAACGCTTTTTGCAGCGCACGCCAGAATAGCACGCAGATGGTAGAATATGGTTTCCCGCAAAGTAACGCCTGATTCTATCAATTAAAGTTTATATGTATAAAAAAATGACTTAACTTTATAATAAATACTAGAATTTGTAGTCAAGTGAAATCGTTGCAAAAACCTTACTCCAATATGAAACAATGCCAGCCGCGATTGTTGATCAAAACACTGTTTGGATTCAAATTTTAATTTTTCCGTTCAGTCTCCGTCCGTCGTTGATTTGATGGGGCCCTTTATGCAGCTCCTCTTGGTCTTTCCGATCTTCTTTCGGTCAGTTGTTCGAATTGACTATGATTCGTAACCGCACAGTAATATCGAAATCACCAAAGCTCGCACGAGTCTGGTCTTTGTGTCATTAGAACCGTTCTTATTCTGCCAAATTCTGGTTAATTTGCTCATTGCGGTTTTTGCTATCTGTGTGCTTCCGAATTTCTCCGTCACAGCCTCCCTGGTTGCTGATCAGTGAATCCAAACTCGTTTACGAAATCCAGGTCTGCCAATTCTCCTGTTCTCAAAAGAATACCTTTTCAATCGATTATCATAATTTTGGTCTTTGTCTTATTGATCGCAAGACCCATCATTTCACTTGTGCGCTCCACTCTAAGCAGCAATTCCGCAAGTTCCTGTTCGGAGGAAGCAAATAGCGTTGTATCATCAGCGAATCGAAGGTTACTGATTTTGTTGCCTCCAACTAAAGTACTTCCACCCCTCTTCTCCAGCGCTGACCTCATTATTTATTCGCAATATGTGTTAAAAAGAGTGGGGAAAAGAATTCATCCCTGTATAACTCCGTTTTATGGTTTAAAAGGAGTTGACACTTGTCATTCACTTTGACGATTGACTCTCCCTCCTCATATAGATTATCAATAAGCTTAATTAAGTATCCAGGAACATACATCTCTAGCAGAATTCTTCAGAGGCAATTTCATCTCACACAATCAAACGCCTTAGAATAATTTATGAACCACATTATCATTGGAACGTTTATTTCTCTGGTCTTTCCCATCAATTATGTGATATTAACAATTTGCTCTCTTGTCCCGCGACCTTTAACAAAACCGGCCTGGAAACTTTCTTTAACACTTAAAAAATAAATTGTTTACACAATTGTTATTTCGTTACATTTAACTCTTAACAATTAGCGAACCAATTTCGTTCCAATTGTCAGACATCTTGGTAGCATGAATTCCGAAACAACAATTATTCGACTCACCTCGTATTTTATCAGTGACTAAGATTTATATCCCGAGATAAATTCCACCGTTTCTGAGCGCGATTAAGGACAGATTAGCTTTAAGTTGTCTTGAAAATTCCCACTTACCTTATCTACGCCATTTTATAAAAGGTTTTTCGGCTATTTTTTGTACATGTATTTCACGGAAAATATTAAAAAAATTTCATAGCATTACAAGGCCTGAATGTTATGAAGAGTTTGGCCTTTATATTATATAAAATAGAGCACTCTATCGCTTGAAGCGGAACTTCATTTCGCTTATAAGTTCGATGTAATATATTCAATACCTTTTTCTTTTCGCAGAAACATTGGGAATTTGAACTATAAGACGAAACATCATAATTAGTTATAATCAGGGCCGGCCTTACTATAGGACAAACGGAGCGGCCGCTCCAGGCGTCGAGTCCTAGGAGGCGCCTCAGCTAGGAGCGAATCTTAATATGCGATTATATTTGAATATAAAAAATATAGTAAGGGGGTGTCATGATTGGGTCTCGCTCCATCCTAAAATTATCTTTGGGCCGGCACTGGTTACATTTACAATTATCTTCGACCAAAATAAGTATTGTTCCTCTTGGTAAATATATCCTAGTACCAGTAAATTTTAATACTACAAACCGAATTTTCACTTAACGAAATTTAAGTTAATCACTTAAGTTCTCAATCTTGGCACAACTATTTCCGAATAAATATTTATTTTTGTTTTAACAATTTTTTTTATTAGCCCATAAAGTCCCACTGCTGGGCAAAGGCCTTCCCACTCTTAGACCACTCTCCTCTATCTAGAGCTAAACCAATCCACTCCTTTCCCGCAAAGGCGTCCAAGTCGTCGCGTGAATTCAGTAATTTTGTTATATTTTGAGGGGTTTTAATTTTCTTTGTGCGGAAACCTATTTTGCTGAAAGTAAAGTATCCTACGTTTTTCCCTATTTATTCGGTAAATCTGTTTATAAATTGCAACCAACAGACAGTCAGATAGACAAAATGTTTTAACTATACAAACTTTGGCCTGACAATAGCGAATAAAACAAAGAAATAGTTATTAATTTTAATGCAGTCGTTCGTAGGTTATGCGAGACATACATTTTGGAAATTCACCACCCCAACGTGCGTCGTACACATCGCTAATAGTCTATTCGGGCAATTTGTCCTGCCCATCTCCACTTATTTCTCTCGATTTTTTCTACCCCATCTAGGGGTCTTTAGTAAAACTTAAATATACTTAATTTATTATAATTAACAATTTCTATATTATTATTTACAGCATATTTTTCACCACTACAGGGCAAAGGCGTCTACCCTCTTTGCACATGGTTCTGTCTAAGGCTATGCATTGCAAGTCTCTATCATATTTATATTGAAGACAAAAATAAAATAGCGAATTACATTTACATACGCCCAAAACAGTGAGTAAAAAAACAACCTATCGATACGTTTTTATTGTACGCCGTAATTATTGTACAACAACAATTACGGCTGACTTCCCTCGCTATATTTTATCATTGACTAAGATTTATAGGGATAAATTATCCTTTTGGGGATGTACGATTAAAGGGATATTAAAGTGAAGTAAAGCTGTAAGTACTCCTTTAATTTTATTTCCTTTCCTTTTGAACAACCCTTAAAATAAATTGGGTATCTATGTTCTATTCTACTACTGTTAGGAAATTTTAAGTTGCGAGTGAAGACACATTCTTACTTAATTGTTCTTAATGTCTACAGTCACTTTTTGCCGCGCACAATTTCTCTGTGGAATCAGTTGCCAGCTTCGGTATTTCTGAACGGATACGACTTAGGGACCTTCAAGAAAAGAGCATACTCATTTCTCAAAGATCTGTATAATATACGTACATACATACATACATACATACATACATATAGTTTTTATATATCGTCTATAATTTAATTACCGAAACACGGATATCCGGAGCCCCCACAATCTCTACAATCTCACGACTAATATCACACAGTAACATTAATGGAACCCATTTTCTTACGTTATTTCCAAAACACTGTGGAGCACAGATATTTGAAAACCAATGTTAGATTGGGTCACCCATCTATCACCCGCGCTTAGATTGTAGAGGAGTTGGCTGTGGGGCGAGTTAAGATGACCGATTGCCATCTGACGTCATCCTCCGAATCCCCACGATCTCTACAACCTTACGACTAATATCAAAAAGTAACATTAATCGGGTTCCACTGTTTTACGTGCTTTCCGAAACACGGAGGAGGTCGAATGTCAAATATAAACCAGTGTTAGAATGGGTCACCCATCTATCACCCGGTAGCAGCAAGACCAACTTAAATGATTTACTCTTAAATGGATTAACGTATATAAAATTGCTATTAAACGCGCCTTAAATATTCGACATTGATCACCGGTGCCCAGTTCTATCCGCACACGTGCTTGATATGTCAATGTGTGACAGCTTCGGAATGACTGCAAATATATGTACAGCAAATTAAAATATATCTAAAATTGTAACAAAACTCTCCTACAAAAGGATATTAATCATCGGACCGAGTCAAAGTCCATTCGCACCGTGTTAGAACAGATTACCATCTATCACCTAGCCGCGCAAACTG
Organism: Charaxes varanes; assembly: GCA_024363005.1. Lineage (NCBI taxonomy): Eukaryota > Metazoa > Arthropoda > Insecta > Lepidoptera > Nymphalidae > Charaxes > Charaxes varanes. The sequence continues at coordinate 1,480,869 of JANCMC010038415.1, forward strand.
CTTACCCTATCGATCGACTCAAATACCGGCCACTGATTAGGCTACGACCTCCTACTAATAATTAATCACTCATTAAGTAACGTATGGACTGATTTACCGGACTTGTTGTCGTTATGCGTGTGAAACTCTATTATATATACTACACACATTGATACATATATTTATAACGTCTATAGTGTATACATAGAGGGGGGTGTGACACTTCCCGGTGGCCTAAACTCGTTATTAAAGGTCGGCAACGCACATGCTAGCCTTCTGCCCGTGCAGATCTCCATGGGCATCGGTAGGCACTTAGGCGCCTGCTGCCTGCTCGTTTGCCCCTTGTTATATAAATAAATAAATAAAAAAGAAACGCGGTCAAAAGGTATGGTCATTCATGTCGTATTACCCATACTAGTACATTCGCAAGGAAAATCAAAACCTTTATGGTACCTGATGAGGTAAGGCCACCGGGAAGTCTCATAAACCGAACGAAACGCGAGAACAATACCATCACTTGACGTATGTATTTCCCAGCGTAAAAAAAAAGCGTATACATTGTTTATATATTAATTTACAGATATAAACACTCAGTAATTTTAATATTTAACTGGTTATTATAATAAATTCGAAATTTATAAAAACTCCCGATACTCCACTCGAACATGTTCGTTGAATTCAGTAAATTAATCGAAAATGTCTAGCAGAAGAAGTAGATACTAATATATTTCAGATGGTAGGGAGCCTCTTTTTCCAAGATGGCGACCGAACGCCAAGTGTTGCAATCACACAAATTTGAATTTCACTTTAAAGTGACCTCGCTTCATATCTAAAAAATACAATTACGTCCTACAAATGCACGCTACATCCAAAAAAATGGTCTAGAAAGTAACTGAATATAAAAAAGGAAACTTCATTACACTTTTCTTTCTAGGCAGGGGAGGAGACACTGTCAGTGAAAGGGAGCATTTTTGTGTATGTTCAAGAGATCTCTAGAACCTGTATCTGGGTCTAAAAATACTGTAATCCCCCTATAGCATGGTAGGATTATTCCACATTATAGGAAAACGTGTGGTAGGATTATTCTCATACAAGGCACTTGTTCGGCTCCGAATATAATCTATTTATCAGCTTATATGCGGTAGGGGTCTACATGATTACTAGAAAGTTAATAATAGGGTATCTAATCCTAGTTTAAAATAAAATTTATTAATTCAGAGCTCATAATAGGTGAGTTATTTTTTAAGTTGTTTTTTTATCTCTAAAATGTTTGGTTACTGCTTTATTCCTCTATGTTATATTGCTTGTTCCCTGAATACTTCTTCTACTTCCTAGAGTCATCCCGGTTAAATACCAGGGTCCGCTTTGATTGTAGAGGATGTGGCTGTGGGGCGTGTTAAGATGACAGGCTTTCGTGACCTACAAGTAGCTGAAGTCACTATATCAGGTCAGTCTATAGTGACTGTTAAAAATTGTACTAAGTAGTACTTAAGTTATTGAAATGGCTTATATCCTACTAATAATATAAACGCGAAAGTTCGTACACATGGATGTATGGATATATGGATGTATGGATGTATGGATGTATGGATGTATGGATGTATGGATGTATGGATGTAAGGATGTATGGATGTATGGATGTATGGTCCACTTAGATTGCAGATGATTTTGCTGTGGGGCGGCGTTAAGATGACTGACTGCGGTCTGACGTCATTTTCAAAATCCCTGCGATCTCTACTACCTCACGACTAATATCACTCAGTGACATTAATGGGTTCCACTGTTTCACGTGCCTTCGAAACACGGAGGTTGGATATCAAATATAAACCAGTATTAAAATGGGTCACCTATCTATCGCTCGGTCGCAGCAAGAGTTACTAGACCTAGCGATCGACTCAAATGACGACCAATGATTAGGCCACGACCTACTTAACTTGTTTGCCCCTTGTAACATTAAAAAAGAATCCTCTTTGAAGGAAAAACGAGGTCCATTCTTGAGGCCATAGAATTTGATTGCGTAAAACCTTTCGCTCTGAATCAGAAGATCCGTTTACACAATAGTCTATTTCTCATTGGGAACACATTAATATTAGAATTATAACTTAGTCATTGTTAATAGAGTTCAAATTCCAGCGAAATATTATTGAGAAGGCTCTATGAGGAGTGAAATATTGGCTCGGCTTTGGGTTTTTTGGATTAAGAAATGTAAGTGCTTTTAAGGTCCGTGTTGGCAAAGAGATCTTTTGAGGATGTCTTTTGAAACGGTCTACTTAATTGTTGCTTAATGTGTTATAATAGACGATACAAGTTAACTAAACAAATATAAATATATAGGAGTATATGACACACGGACAATTTAGTACCTTTGTTATAGGTAACATCCGCCTGTAATACAAAAATATTTTTTTTGGAAATATATAAAGACATACATATGGATATATACATACAATAGGCTCAGACTGGAGGCGGGAATCGAACCTACGACCCCGGAGCGCAAGGCAGGGTCAATGCCCACTGCGCCAACGGCCCAGTCATACGTAGTAAATATGCAAACAATGAAAAAAACCTCGGTAGGTCAGCGGTAAAAGGATAATCTCATATCCGTGAAGTGCTCAGTTCAAACCGCGCTGGGTTCGTTGTGGTCGCTACCGACACATAAATAACGCTTAAATAAATGACTAAGAGAGTGTCAAGATATTCTTATACAGAAGGGTTCCGTAATTGATACGCGATAAAGATATTTGTTAAATAACTTCAAAAGCTGTTGCTCGATTTCGTTCAAAATAATTTTCCTAGTGAGTTTTTAGCATGTTCTATCAACATGGAAAATTTTAAGTCTCTACGTCTAATACTTTGGAAATGCTTGGGAGGGGTACAACCTTACGGATAGACAGACGGTCGGACGGACGGATGGAGAGAGTGAAATTATAAGGGTTCCTTGTTGAACTACGGAACCCTAAAAACTCAAAACTCAATCATATATATTTTGCATTTAAATGTTTTATATTTCGGCATGTGACGTCACAAAGCTCTTAACCGTATCCGTAGTGACACAATGTCACATTTTGATTATACATTTCCCCTCCTTTTAGGTGTGACGTAATATAAGGCGGTGCGGCTAGGCGTTCAGAATAGAGCCAGCCAAGAGATACTTTTTTGTAGTTGTTAACATTAAAACACCGTTATTTTTCCTTAACTGTCCACTCAGATGATTTCCATGTTGCAAAACGTCAATTATTGCAAAAATTACCCGAGCAATATACGCTAATGGGTCATTTTTGGTCAGCCGAATGGCTATATAAAAACGTGGTGAAACAGTCATGACACTTAAAAAGCGATTTCCTTGTCATGTCTGCAATGCAACGTTAGATATATATATCGTGCACGCACGCGTGTACGCGTATATTGTGTCTTTAATAATTTACTGCAACTTAAATGTGATTTTATTTAAATCTATTCTAATACTAATACGAAGACTTTGTTTGTTTGCTTGAACGCGATAATCTCAGGAACTATTGGACCCATTTAATTTTTTTTTTTGTGTCAGATAGCCCCTTTTTTTCAGAAAGGCTGTAGGCTTCACATCGTTCACATTCACATTCATTCAAATATCATCGCGATAAAATCTTTCACCGAATTTTACGCGGACGATTTCGTGAGAAACGACTAGTAACATATAAAGCTGAATAGTTTGTTTCTTTGTTTACTTGATCACGCTAATCTCAGGAACTAAGTGTTAGATAGCAGCATTTATCAAGGAAAACCAAAGGCTATATATCATCAGGTTAAAATTGAATCCATTTTCTTACCTCATTTTAAGCGGGCAAAGTCGCGGGCACAGCTAGTAATATATAATACTGCATAGCTTTACCACGCAACGTCGTTCGCGTAAATCTTCATATTAACTTGAGAGAGCCCTTAGAGTTCATTAATGCGGCCCTATCGCAAAATCCCTTTTAGCGGACGTCTACTATCTAAAATTTACTTCGCTGCAAAATTTCATCTTTTTACGTCCCGCGGCTTTCGAGATTTCGCTTTTATGTACGTATTTTATGATAAAAGTTTACTTTTAATCTATCGATAAAACAAAACCGTTAATGTAAACACGGTAATGTATAAAACGGGGCCATCACAAGCAGCACCAAAATACGTGAAAATCGTCATTAAGGATTAATATTAGTTTCCTTATTAATGGGGGACATGTATGGATTCCCCAGGCATAAATTATACATCGGACACTGCCTATATCTAAACCGAAATATGTCGTTAATTAATAAATAAAGGGATGGGAGTCGAGGCATCCAAATATTCGGTATCACTACAAAGAAAGATTTACATACAAAGATGATTTGAAAGACATGTTGAAAAAGACTTTCCTTTACCCAAATATCCTTTTAGAGTATTCAGAAAGCGATTGGCGCATTCTCGGTCTCAAAGTACGATTTTGGCCGTACATGTGTGGTTAGGCCGAGAGCGTCACGCGCCGGCGCCAGTGAAAGTTATTGCGTAACAACAGCTGAGATGTAAATAATAGGCCTTGAGCCGGTCGCAATAACTGTATATTCATTTGCTATCTACAACACGGGCATTAACCCATTTTTAGGGTATCATACTATTACAAAGAACCTTTATAGTTTCGCTCTGTCCGTCCGTCCGTCTGTCTAAGGTGGTCCCCCCTTAGCATTTCCAAACTATCAGACGTAGAGACCTGAAATTTCCATGTTGACAGAACATGCTAAAAACTTATTAGGAAAATTATTTTGAACGGAATCGGACAACAGCTATTGAAGTTATTTAACAAATACGTTTATAGCGTATCAGATACGGAACCCTTCTCTATAAGCGTGTCTTGACACTCTTTTGGCAATTTTTATTTATTAATGTAAATAAAAAAATATGTCATGTTACACAAAGAGGGAGGAGCCGTCGAAAATGTGAATGAGGTGTAGAATACACGTGATATGATGACGACGCTAAATCTATACACATCATAATCATCCCTTACGTGCCCACTGCTGGGCAAAGGTCTCTCTTCTTTTATGCCATTCTCCCCTGTCGCATCCAGCTACCTTCTGAGATCCTTTTTATATCATCCATCCATATTGCCATTGGTCGACCTGGATTTCTCCAGCCCACTCTAGGACACCACTCCGTTATTGTCCAGGACCACCTGCCATCGCCACTTCTAGCCATATACCATATGAATCTTTACATAGATATAAATAAATAGAATCTGTACGCGGGTTATACAAAATTTTGCATCTGTCTCTTAGCAAATCGGTAACAGCTGATAATTATAAATAAGGAAATGCTAATAAGTCACTGTCAACAATGTTTTAAATAACAGGTGCATGGAAGATTTTCAGGCAAGAAAAGGAAATAAGAGCATCTCATATAAGAAACTTAACTAGTGATGTCCAAAAATGTGACTAAGTGAAGTGAAGTTAAAGGCTCTTAAAAATCGTACTATACCGGTTCATAAATAAAAGGCTATTTTAAAATGACAAGCATAAGACATTGTTTGCTGGTATAGCTTCATTTGAATGATCATGTAGTGTGACCGGGTCTTTGTATAGCTGCGAAAAGTTTTGTAGAAGTTTTTAGTTTTCAAGGCAAAAGTGTACAAACACTTTGAGTAATGTCTGGCTCATGATTATTTCATCCACATTTTCTCCATCGTTATTTTTCGTTACTTTTTTTATTTAGTAAAATAGCCCTTGGTCCCTTGACTATAAAATCCAAGACTGAGTACGTAACACTGAAATCCGACTAAGGACGAAAGTTTGGGATATCGGAGAAACTTTGTTGCACCTCAAGTGGAACTGGGCAGGATACTTGGCTTGACGAAGTGACGCTAAGCGGAGTAAGGTAGTGACTGAGTGGTAGCCAAGGCTGGGAAAGCGAACCATTGGTCGTCCAGATATAAGAAGGATGGACGTCTTAATATCTATCGCAGGTCAAACCAGGTCCAGATTGGCTCAGGACCGTAAAAAGTGGTACAATAGGCCTATACCCAGCATGTGGATGATAAGGATGATGAGTCGAAATAACTCTATTTATGACAAACCAATGAACGTCGGCTGCACGCATGAAAAAGCATGACTTATTGTCACGTTCCGAAAGAGGCGAGGGTGCAAGCGTTCCGCGTTATCACGTAAAATTATCATTCTTATATCGACTTGACAGAGAACCAATTTTTAAATTTATAGACTAACATTTGATTACACCTGATTAATATGACACATATACCATCACACTAAATTACATCACAAGGCGACTCACTTCCCTAATTTTTCGTTTGAAACGAAAAATACCACTTCAAGCTTGTAAATGCCGACCACCAGCATTCAGCTGTTAGCCTTAAATAAAAAAAATAAGAAATATCCACTTACCTGCACTTTACACAATCAAATAAATAAATCATGCAAAACCATATAACATATTATTGTGTTAATAAAATAGTAATAAATATACAATAAATTATACAATATATGTACAACTCAATAAACATAATAGATGTGAGGAAGCAAGACATAGTTAGAATAGAGCTTAGAAATAGATAGATAAAAGGAATATTTACAGTTAATACCTGATGACGTCACCGCATCGATTTAGAACATTTCTGGAACAACATAGAATTTCCTAGAACTACCTATGTCTTGCCACACGACCACATCTGAGCTCTGTTAGTTTTTTTTTTTCATTTTTGTGCTATCTGTCACACCGTCTTGTAATAAAATTTGAGTAAGTTTAACTCTTTTTAACAGACTTCAAACTATGTTTTTTTATGTATTTTATGAGTATAATCTTTTAAATAAAAAAAAGAAATATTTCATTAGTATTACTTTCATCAAAGTTGTTGCTGATCTGTAAGCAATATTGAAACATCACATTCTCTGTAAATTATATTTATATCAGGCTATTTGGTGCAATTGTAATATGTAAACTATAATGTATTTTCACAATTTGATAACGTTTAAAAACTGCAAATGTAAAACACTCTAAATAACTTAAAATCTTACTTAAAATAGGATTTTTTTTGTTTATTAAGTGACCTATTTAAAGTACATACGTACATGTACAGGCAATTATAAAATAACGATTATTTTGAATACCTTTTCAAATTATCTTTTACGTATTTATGTAATTTTACGATACAATTCTCAAGTACTGTCTCGAGAAAATTCTATTTATACTTTAACGACCATGATAATCGAACCGAATTAGTAATAAAATCGATTAAAAAGTTTCTGTATCTTTTCAAATTACGCAACGGTGTGACAGACGTCTTTAAACACTTACTTTCGTCGTTTATAACAGGACCATAGCTTATTCCTTCGTTCGTAGAGTACTCAATGCTGTTGGAATCTTGAACTCCGAGTATACCAGCCTTGGCTACTCTGTGGCAACAGCCTTTGAGTAAGCCATCACAAGTGCCTTCTAGAAGACCACCCACCATCCAACAGTAGAAGAAAAACTCGCACGTTCCTCCTTGAGGACAGTTCACTTCTGATTGTCTATTGTCTTTTTTGTCATTTTCGTCCACAGGATTTATTTTTGGAGGCTCAGGTGTATTCAGAACTCTTCCTTTTCTCTTATCAGTTGTGCTATTCTCTGTCAATTTATTTTCGCTCAATTCCTTTATGATCTCATTTATTTTTTTAATCTGTGCGTCGGATATGGGCTTGAACTCTGGCAACACAGATTCGTAAGTGACGTTCGGATACTCGTAGGAGTTTCTTTTAACGTATAGCTCCGTTTGGATAAACATAGGTTTTTGGAACTTTATTGGTCCATATTTTTTAAAGTTGTAGCCGTTTCTTTTTATGGGTTTGTATCGAGCTCGATGTGGGTCGTTGGCATCTGTTTAAATAGAAAAAAGAAATATATTTACATAAGGAAATCAAGATGAGAAAGTACAGTTTTATAAGGATATATTATAACAATTAGAATAGAATTAAAAGTGTAAAATTTTTTGGAGAAAGTGCGTTCATCTAAGAACAGAAATAGTGTTTGGTGAAAAATTTATATTTTACAAGAGCTTTTGTTTGTTTCAGAGTGTACCACTGGTTCGGAAAGTTTAAGACTTCTGTACATGAGGAAAATTGTTTATGTAGAAATTCTGATATCCATTCTTTCTTTATACGACTTAAGAGAACAGAAACGAGCATGTAGTTTATCTAAGTGACTACCAGCGTCCATGGAAATACATACCAAATATTGCAACAAGTTCCATAGAGACGTATGTAAGGCAGGAAATTCCTAGCAAATCGTACAATTCAAAGAAGTGGCGTTTACATTTTACGGTACAATACAAATAGCGTAATTGTATAACATTACGCGAGCCCACGTGAAAGTAAAACGGAACGATCGCAAAACAATCTGTCTTATCTACATACACGTATATACGTAGAATTAAACTGTCTATCTGTGTTTTTTTAATAACTGTTGTTTAAGTACATAGCGTTTTTAATATCACAGCAATATATTCAAATCATATCATATGTCTGTTTTTTTCTCTAGTCAAATAAGTAATTCCACAGTATATTTAATTTTCTTAATCTATACTTATATATACTGCTGAAGAGTTAGTTTGTTTACTTGAACGCGATAATCTCGGGAACTACTGGTCCGATTTGAAAAATTATTTTCAGTTTTAGATAGCCCACTTATCAAGGAATGATAATAGGCTATACATCATCGTGCTAAGATTGTATCTTTTGTTTTTACTTTATTTTACGCGGACGAACTCGCGGGTAACAACCAGTTACTTATAAAGAAAATCCGTAGGTGTGTTTTTTTTTAAATATTTTTCATACCCTAGCATTTAGTTTTAATATCCCTGCATATTAAAAAACTTAAGTTACGCTCACGTTACTGGCACTGATAATTTTAAGTGGTAGAACAAAACCTATCAACAACTTTCTTAAATATAATGTTGTTAATAAAAAAGTGCCCTACTTCGGCAACAACCTTCATTTTTATCTTAATAAGCTCTTATTTGACTGTTCAATCAACAGCTGGACAGAGAATTTAATTAGAGGTAGCGCCACGATTGTAGCCGAATTCGGCCGGCGCGTCCGGGACGTAGATACTTCAAATTTTCCATATTGATAGAATATGTTAAAAATTCACTGGGAAAATTATTTTGAACGAAATCGAATAACAACTTTTAAAGTTATGTAACAAATACGTTTATAGCGTATCAGATACGGAACCCTTTTATATAAGCGTGTCTCGACACGCTTTTGGCCATTTTTTTATATAACAGGAAAGAATTGAGAAAAAGTAGACCAAAAATGTCAAGTTTTATTAAACAAATGTGATAATTTCACAGCTCTATTAACGTTGAATGAATGTTGTAATAAAAACACATATTGTAACATTATCCCATCCTTTATTTAATCGTTAATATATTATTCATCATTAACATTGCCTGGAACAAAGTTAATTGAAACAGGACGGAAAGTTAAAATTTTCTAACATAAATTGGAGAACAGTTTGAAAGAAGCAAAATTATTCAAAAATAAATTAGTAAAATAACTATTCAAAGGAGGCTATCCCATTCCTATCTATCCTATTCTTATCTTATATCCTATCTATTAATAACTTGATCATAAATTACCCTTAACATTAGATTGAAACGTAACGAAAGCAGAGACTGAAAATTTCCCAAAAAAAAAAGAAGAGAGTAGAAACATTATGAGAAAAATAAGGAAAATCATTATGATTAAAAACCGTATCCAAAAATTATCCCTGTCCTTTAATTATTTCTTCATAAATTATCCCTATCGTTTAATTACTTCCTCATAAATTACCGTTAACATTGCGTCTATCCCAGATTTGAATTTTAAATACGGCCGCAAGATTCTCGGTTAAGGTGGGATCGCATTTTGACTTCCGAGTGGGGCCAGATAATCTTCAGGATAATGAAGAATCCGATATTTTATTCAAGAGTATCCCCGTCAAATAGAAGTGTATTAACATTTAATATACTTCCGTACACGAAAAATTTGCTTAATGACGGATAAAAGATCTGCTTTTAGTTTTTATTTCATAACAATATATCAGACAACAATGGAACAGTCTTCCAGATGTTAATTTTAATGGAAGCTTTCTGAAATCGTTGCGGTTCTCAGTTGGAATCCCAATCCTGTTAGATAATGATCGCCTACTCCTCCTTACTTTACGATTCATTAGAGGGAAAACAACAACTTGAGGAGGTCGTAGCTTAATCAGTGGCCGGCATTTGAGTCGATCGCTAGGTTAAGCAATTCCTACCGCGGCCAGGTAATAGATGGGCTACCAATTCTAATACTGGTTTTCAATTATCCGACCTCCTTCGTGTTTCGGAAGGAACGATTGCGGGAATTCTGGAGATAACGTCAGACGGCAGTCGAACATATTTACTCGCCTCACAGCCACATCCTCTGCTATTTAAACGGACTGCACCGGGATAACGCTACGCAAAAAGAGGAAATGACAACAAATTTAAATTGTCTGAAAGGAGGCTTAGGTTTGGATTTATATAATTTAATAAAAATAAAAGGTTAAATTTGAAGTTTTATTCCATACATACATCCATACAAATTTCTAGAAGTCAGCTAGTACATAATAAGTCCTATAGTTGCGTACTTTTCGTAGGACGAGCTGTATAAATGAGTTGGCTTAACGGAAATCAATATATAAATCAAATTTATATTCTCGTGACGGTAAGGTACAGTTATAACTGTTACTGGAATGAATTTCGGGCGATCTTTCTGTGTCCGTTACCCGAGGAGACCCAAAACAAGACCCCAGAATAAATTACAGAATATCAGTAAAGCTGGCAAGTGGTTTTATCACTATAAGAAAACTAGCAGATGCCTTGCTGCCCCTTGTAAAATGAGTAGGGAAAATATAGACACTTGCTACTGGCTCCACACATCTACGATAATATATATTACACGATTATCCATATTATTAAAGAGCGATTCTAACGGTACATAAAAATAAATTTCCAGTTCACCTATTTTTAAGGAAAGAGGTGAAAAAAAATTATACTACTTAAACAATCAAAATACATTAAAAGTGCAATTTCACAGAAGTGGCACAACCAAAAAGCTAAATTCGGATAATTTACAGATTTAGCAACACAAACGATTTTTTTTTACAGAGTAGGAAAAAGCTTTATTCAAACTTATCAGTCACACTGGGTCTTAGACAGTTGTTGATTTCTTATCTTAGTATGAAATATGTGTCAGCCACGTGCTGATGAACAGCACATAAGTCACTGAATGCGTGATGACGTCACATTATGACGTTGACAGCCGCTCCGAGCGGACATCGATGGGCATCCGACATTTCGTTAAGATAATACTTTATCAGTCTCATTACCTTTAAAATACTAGTGGAAAAAAGTTGATCTTTGAAAATGGAATAGATTTGATGGTTACAGATAGAAGCCAAGTGCCAACACAAACGATTTGATTGAGCGTGCTTGTTTGTTCCGTATTTTTTATTTCTTAATTAGATAAAACTTTAAGCGATCCAAAGGGAAAACGCTGGCTGGGGTAGTTTTAAAAGGAAAAAACGAGCCAGAATCAATTTGCCAGCACTCTTCAATAGACGTCCCGTCATTTACATACAGATGGGATGGACTGATCGAACCGAGGGTCAGGATTAATCACAATAGCTTTCACGCTGTGTAGGCAGATGTGCAATTTTATCGAAGACTGTCACCAGATTGCCAGATTTTTTTTTTCAGTTTAATGTAATAAGTATTGCGTATGTAGGTGATGAGGTCGTAGCGGAATGCTCGACATTTGAGTCGGTCTCTAGAAGTACTTAATTACCGACGCCCATGGACAACTGCAACACCGGAGGGCTCGCAGATGCGTTGCCGGCCTTTGAGAAATGAGTATGCTCTAAGGCCGGCAACGCATCTGCTAGCTTTCTGGTCGTACAGATGTCCATGGGCGTCGATAGGCCCCAAGGTGCCTGCTGCCTGCACGTTTGCCCCTTATAACATAAAAAAAAAATACCTTGACTGACGACATAAAAGTAGAATGGTCATAATATTTGTATCCTCTTAATCTTTCCCATGTCAGTCTAGACGCCGTTGGGGAAAAGCAAAGATAACTCGTAATAAAGTAAACCCTTTCGGAGTCCATTTGCCGGCATAATGTCGGTATAAAATTCTTTCATTAATACCCAAGTACAAAATAGGGTTCATTTCGATATAGAACAAATTTGTCTGTTTGATTTCTGGTCGAGTAACCTATTAAATTTTGTCAAAAGAAGAAAGGTCGTTTGCAAAAATTTAAGGTATATTTTCTTCATTACAATTTTAGTTTTAGTCATATTATATGATTGTCTAAACTTGGTGCTTTATTTAGCGGCACCCTCTCAGTCGTCTAGTATAGTTATTACTTCTGTTACCCACACTCAGAGTGAAGTTTAACTGTTTTGATATTTAATATGACAGGTATTAACAACTAATTCAGCTTATCATCATAGTAGTAGGCTACTATGATGATAAGCTGAAGCATATAAGTTGCTATGAAGCTATTTTACGAAATTATACTGATTTGCATTCAAAAGTGAAAAGCCATATATACTCGGCGTCAAAAAAATTGCACCACAGATTCGTTATAAAGAGTTTAAACGGCATGACTGGTATTTAGCGTAGGAAGGGTATAGCGGAGATATATTAAATAATAGACCACTCATAATATTCATATCAAAAGAGCCCAATCTAATTTAAACAGTAGATGGTATTTTATAGTATCCTCACCCCTGATCCAACGCTGTCCCACAGATGTAAGAGAAACTATGCTTATGCAATATTACACTAATTTATTTTAGAAAAATTTTTGATCTTTTATTACAAGTTACTTTATACATTAATGTAGTATTCAAGAAGACTGCATACAGCGTTGTATGTAATTTTAAAGAAACCGGTCTGTTGTTTAAAGCGCAATGAAAACACCTATCAAATTATACCTCCCATTTGAATTATGTATTAGGAAATGTATGTGTGCTTCTTATATTTCTCATATGGAGTTATGTGGTGAGGTTCAGTAGAATAGGTGAAATTATAGAAAATGTTTTGTGGTTAGTTCCTTGTGCTACGGAACCCTAAAAAGAATAAGCGAAATCGGTCCAGCCGTTAACGCGTGATGCCGCGACCAATAGAAATAGAGATTCATTATTATATATGTGTGTAAATAGATATCAATTACAGTGAAAAGTTTACCCTTCAAAACAATGGGAATCGAACTACCTTGTTAGATAACGATCTAGTGACTGATGAATGTGGGTCTACGTCAGGTAACAAAAGGTCGACAGATATCTGGTATACAAAACCAATATTACGTTTAAACCCTCAATAAAATATATGGCGCATAAGTTAAACGATTCTATATATCACTAAAAATGGTCAAGAGCGTGTCAAGACACGCTGATATAGGACGGTTCCGCATGTGATACGCTATAAACGTATTTTTTTAAATAACTTCAAAAGTGTTTGTTCGATTTCGTGCAAAATATTTTCACTAATGAGTTTTTAGCATGTTCTATTAACATGGAAAATTAAATCACTCGACTATAATAGGATTGGAGAGTAAAAAATGTATGTATACCTAAGATTGCACGGCTAAGATTCTCATAGGTCATTTTGAGCTCGATTAGAGAAGTAAATGGAAACGAAAACCAGAGCCTATCAAAGCCAATCATACCAAACCCTATATGAGCTTTGTTAGCTGAATTGAGATGAGGCCCTCTGTTCAAATGATGGATATGTGTACCAGTGTAATTATAATAACATTAAATGTAATTGATTCCACAGAGGAATTCTGCGGTACGATGTCTTTTACACCCTGTTTGTATAGATATTCAGTATATCGCTATGAAAGGCTTTATGTGGACTTTTATGTGGATATTTATATTCCTTATGTGTTAGTGTTGAGACTTTTTACGATTAATTATTATGAAATGTGGATTTATATTATTCCCCTCTTTATCTTTGGCAGTGAACACTCAACTGAAGAGACGATTATAACGAATGGCATATATAATTCAGCTTTTCTAATATAACGAAAGTATAATTATGTCCGGCAGGGGGTAGTAACTTTCCAGCAATGGATGATGAGATTTCTAAAGTTATCCCTAAGAAAATATAATAAATTTGAGCTTTATACTTTAACGAAAGGCAAAGCAAGGCAAGGCACTGTTCTATGCACCTTTAATACCTATTACCTGCCAAAGTAACCACAACCCAAACTCCATTAAGCGCTGGTCGTTTTTATATGGCAATCGGTCATCTTAACTCGCCCCACAGCCTCATCCTCTGCAATCTAAGCGGAACCTGGTATTAAACCGGGATAACGCTAGGAAATAGATAGATTTGGCTATACTTATTAAATCATATTTTAATTTTAGATTTATATTTATAAATCGAAATGAACTGAATTGTTATTTTATTTATTATTGATATCGCGTTTAATTTCGACCGACAGCCGTCATTAAATCTTTATTACAACTAACCTCTATTTTTACGTTGGGAAATGCATTTACGGACTAACTTTTCCGAACAGCAAATTAACCACACAACGTAAAACCACACTTCGTCTAATTTTAAGGAAATTTTGTTAAAAATTAACTACCAACTTTTATTACATATTTATAGCGAGAATCAAATACTGAGTACTTGCCTAAGTATTCTAAGTGTCTCACCAGTCACTCTTTATAAAGACATATTCCATACATATCCACACACACTCCAGATAGGAATCGAATCCAAAACCCCGGAGCGGAAGACAGGGACTATCAACTGCTCCAACGGTCAGTCATAATCAGAAATGATAGCTTTCACCTATAAATAAGGTCAAAGCTTACATAATAGGAGGGCAGCTATTGAATTCACCTATAGAGAAATGTACGTTGATTGTACAAAACTTGACAGAGCCCCTAATTACGTCCTTGGGGCAAACCGATCGCTTTGTACTGATCTCAAAATTCGTCCTTTACGCACAAATCCGGATTGTCCGTGTAGATTTTATCATTTCTATTGATTTTGCTCAACTTCGCCATATTTGTACTAAGAGTTGGGTAACAAGGAGTGTAGACGTTTTATCGAGTATTAAAAAAAGTAACTAATGCTAAATTGTTGACGAAATTTCTTATAAATAAGTAGCGGTACGCCGCCGCTTCGTCCGCGGGATTTTGTTTATTTTTCTAAAACTATAACCCATTCCTTACAATATTAGCTAGGTATGTAAAAGTCCCATCAAAATCAGTCCAGCCGTTTCGGAGGTTGCCTATTAGCGTTTTCGTTATAGATATCGTATATATTATAGTCATATGAAATTGGTAAAAAAAAATATTATTTTATATTGTACTGTATATTAATTTATTAAGGTAATTGTAAATTTGGATTTGATAGAATACTTTTAAAAAAAGTTAGGGATCGGTATGAACACTTCCATATTTTAAATACCCGTGCGAAGCCGGGGCGGGCCGCTAGTTCAATATAAAAGGTATGTCAAAAAGCGGAAAGCGGTAACGAAAAATGCCGGAATAAATATATTCAGTTCATAAATCACTTTGCCGTAATTAATCTTTTGGTGCTATGATCGTGGAGTAATATACCTAAAAAACCTTCATTATTATACGATAAATGGTTTAACGTTTTCAATTTAGTCAACAATAAGAAGTACATGGCGTGCTTATGTAGAGGCGTTAGTCCAGAAGTGGAATCAGGACGATGATGGTGGTGGTGGTGGTGATGGTTGTGATTGCGATGATTGTGTTGATGATGATGTTGGTTTTGGTGATTACGATGATGATGATGGTGTTGGTGATGGTGATGATGATGACGAAGAAGCCTCAATAACGGATTCATAACCCGCTGAGCTATCATCGTGACCACTCCTAATAACCGAAACTTTTAAATAACTTAACTGGAGTGGTGGGAACAACGAAAATATTAGGCATGTCTCAAAAAATTATTAATGTTTTTGTTATAAAAAACAGTGTTCAATAGAGGAGATCGTAGCCGAATCAGTGGTCAAAATTTGAGTCGATCGCTAGGTTAAGTAGTTCTTACCGCGATCCATTCTAACACTGGTTTTCTAATATCCAACCTGATACGGGACGCAGCTAAAACATTGGGTTCCGATTAATGACACTGAGTGATATTAGTTATAAGATTGTCCTTAGACGGCAGTCGGTCATCTTAACACGACCCACAGTCACATCCACTGCAATTTAGGTGGACGCTGGTACTAGACCAGGCTAACTTAGAAAAAAAAAACTATTCAAAAATCTTTATCTTTGATTTGATTGTCTTGCAAATTTTAACAAAACCACGTTACATACAAATGAATCAATTGTCCATTTGTACACACATTATATTGTATTTTCCCCATAAGCGATTCACGAAATCAATCGAAGATAAAGTCTTAAACTGTAGCAAAATCTATAATTTTTTTATTAGTAAAAGGGAGTCAATTTCTGTTAAAATTTTTATTAGAATATTAATGTCGGCTGGACTCCGCCATACAACTATTTATCTTTCAGTTTATTAATGTATTCAGTAAACCTTTAATTTACTTCCTTTACTAATTCCTCTAATAACATAACATTTATAATTGACAGTTGACAGATAAAAGTCCTTATTCCCGCCAATATTCCATAATTTTCTTCTTCTTTTTTTGTATCTTTGACGACAATACACTTCTTATGTGCCAGTGCTGCCAGTATTTCTCACAAAAAGGAGGTTAGGATTGTTGGCGTCAACATCAGTTACCTTATTTTTATGTTTTGTTGAATTTTGTATGTGTGTAGACAAGACATAGGGATTTTTGATTAATAGTCGGAATTTTGTTGTGTTTTCTTATAAGTAATTTTGGATACAGACTAATAAATATAAAATAAAGTGTATAGCATACCTAATGTAATAACTCCAATTCTTTGATAGATATAGAAAAATGTGCCTTAATCAAGCTGTATTGTACCAGCAAATTCGATTTATCGTTTGAATGCTATCAATCAATTTCAGCACTTGCCAGATGTATTGAAGGCCGAAACCCATTTAAAAACGAGAAAGGTTTTATATACTACGCCGTACTAACCTCTTCATCTGCGTTGTATGATTTCCAAGAGTCAAAATAGGTACACACATTAACATATATAAAATGTATTTACTTTAGAATCATAACCAACAATATGACTTGTAAAGCACTGACTTAATGATGTGTAATAAATAATAGTTATTGTTTTTAAACCGTTGTATTACCATACAAGGCAAAGTAACACTCTAAAATATACTAAAGAACACATTAAAAATTTAGTGTCAACTGAAAAACTATAGCACTATTGTCGTCCTACTCTAGCAAGGCGTACCTATCTCGCCCGCTATTTGTATACCCGTATTGGCCTCTACTCCCATACGCCACATTTGTCTATCCTGGTTCTGGACCCCGTCTATCGTATTCCGTTTGTGGATCAGTTGTCGTTGACCCATCTTGCTAGTGGTACAAGCCTATAGGCACTCCATAGATCCAATTTTAAAGCCTCAATAGCTCAACGGTATAGGGTAGAAACTGTTTTCCCACTGTAATATCTGTTACCTTGTTTGATAAGGACAAAACAGTCGCGGGCCACAAAAGGAGGGCTGATAGTTTTGTTATTGCGTCGCGACGTCGCTCGGTCGGGTCGAAGTCCGCGGCGCGCCGGTTCGCTCGTACAGACGTATCGTTATGTCGAAACAATGGGATCGATTGTCTGGGCCGAGATCAGCGACACACACTTCCTGCGTCCGGACTTCGGGGAATAATTATGCGTATATGCTAGGGTATTTTGATACGTAAACCTTGGTTGCAGGAGTGTATTTTTTTCCTGTGAGTGTGTTAAGAGGTTTGTGTCGTATTTTTTTACTTATCCACTTGAGATGGATTTTCAATTTGCATACAGTAACATGTTACTGTAATAAAAAGTACCTTACTTGTAACTCCTTTACCTTTCACTGAAAAACTAATCAAAATTAGTACAGAGATGAGTTATTTTTATTATATTTTCTAATCTAAACTACTTTGCTTTAATCCGTGAATGAATACGAGGAAAAATCGGTGTAATGCTGCAACCCGTAAGGTACACCATCGAATCCGCCACCAAAGCACAGAGGCCTTTGCCCAACAGTGGGATAGTATAGGCTAATTGAAAAAAAACAATGGTGGAAGGCTGGACTGCAGTCGCAGGGGCTTGTGCCCAACTGTGCGAATGTTGTCATTCGAATCTATCTAATATTATTCTATTAATCACGTAGGTCAGTATGCTCAACCACAGGAAAGGAAAATCTTCGTGTCCGGGCTAGTTGGAGTTGCCCAGGGCGGCAGCGCCTCGCAACAGTTGTTCGTCGGAAGATCTATATATACAAATCGTAAGAAAAACTTCGGTAGCGTGAGTTGATTTGTATGGAGATTTTCAGCGCTTGTACTGCGGTCGTCGTCATCCGTACAGCGTCATCTAGTTTGCTTAGGTGTAACCTTTTTCCACTCGCCCTAAACGCGGTGGGGTTTGAAATGTCAGCATTCTGGTAGTGCATTTATTCATGGCCGTCCGTAGCAACCGCTTATATATAAGGGAGAGGGGTTCCGTATGTGATACACGATGAAGGTATCTGTTAAATAGCTTTAAAAGTTGGTGTCCGATTTTGCTCAACATAATTTTCCTAGTGAGATATTAGCATGTCTTATCAACGAGGACAGTTTCAAGTTCGAAAATCTTAGGAGAGGACTTTAATTTCAATCGCGCAGACTCGTTTTCTTTGTAAATCTATGGAGAAAGCATATGGTTCCTTCCTCTGCAACACGATGGACCCGGTACCCGCACGGTTAATCCATGGAATGCTAAGAAATTCGTCTCTTAAGTTTTCTATTTTTTGTCAGCAACATATTTGGCTTGATTATTTTTTTTTTCTTGTACGTTCGTGGTAAGTTGACTGGCGAAAAATGCTTATAGTATTAAACTCACCTAAGATAAAGGTACACGAACAGAAAAAAAACATGCTCGCGAGCATTCTTGTTTCAGACGGCGAACGGTGCGGATCTCTTGTGCCGCCATAGCTCTTACATAATATCGGTAAGCAATATCTAAAGAGATTTGAGATTTACAAGATTAGGAGCGAACGATAATATAGAATTAACAGTAAAGGAATTTATTTTTCCACAATTTTATTGTGAATATTTCTAAAGCGACACGTTTCAACTCCAAACCTACATATAATATCTGGAAGAAACATCAGAGTGTCCTAGCTGATATTGTCACTCCCCCTATTACGTCCCTCTCCTTTTTCTCCTTTCCATCTATCTTTACATCCTTTTACTCCATCCCTTCCTTTGACATCATCATTGCTTATGAGATCTGGCTTGGATTATCATATTTTCATATCTAGGATTCTCACTGCTCCTAGTGAATCTCCCCGTATTTTTCCTGCGGTACCATCGTGGATAACTCGTCATTAAGGGCCGGCAGCGCATCTGCTGGCCTTCCGGTCGTGCAGATGTCCATGGGCGCCGGTAGGCACTTGTTGTATTGAGCGTCTTGTAACAGATGGCGTTGATCGCCAAAATATAATATAATTATGATAAATTTATTTACAACTCATTACTTTTCCGTTGTAAAATAGTTTATTTACGTAATAATATAATGTTTATATAATGATATTTTTAGTTTTTTTATATAAAAGTTGTAACAAAATGTAAATACCTGATGACTGTATTTAAGATGAAAATGTTCGTACTAGGGCCTTTGGTACTTTTCTGATACTGTTATGCTACTGCTGGAAAGACCAATTTCTTATCATTCTATGATTCACCTTGCGGGTGCCGGGTCCATCGCGTTGCAGAGGAAAAAAACCATAGCAATGCCTGGGACTTGTAACCTAGGTGTAGGTTTAAGACTAGTCTCTATAGTGGCCAGTTAAACTCATCTTCACAGCAAGTTTTTGCTCCCCATACCTTTCCAAATCTGGTAAGATCCTACTAGTACGGCTTTAGGTGTCCTCTTTAGAGAGGACACCTAAAGAACTTAAGATATTTCTTGCCAAGCCAAGGTGTTTTAGTAGGTTGTACAGGAAATTTGCTGGTGTACCCCTCGCTCCCACTTCTACCGCGTAATCGTTTTTGGTGAGCGCATTTGTTAGGTCAAAGCATTTGTTCGTTTCCCTCAGGTGGTCTTTAAGGATGTTGGTCTCCCATGAAAATGTAAGCCCTACCAGTATTACTGGTTTTAGTGTCTTTGAATAAAGAAACAAGTTAGGCCTGACGAAACGTCAACATTGGAGAGAATCCTGCTTCTCAATTTCGTACTAGAACCTTCTGTAACGAATTCAATGTGCTTTTTATTTGTAGTCAGTCCTTCTTGAGCTCTTGCGACGGAGAGGCTTACTCCCTTACGTATGATTTCCATAGCTCTGTCATGGCGTCATGAATAATTACCCCTATAAAGAATCCTGCATCCCACCAGTAAGTATCTGGCTGTACCTACTGATTCGCTACAGAAATGACATGCTTTCTCAGTCGCTCGCCTTTAGTTTTCATGATCTGGAAGAATTTTGTTCCATTTTCTGACGTATATAATTTCAGTATTTTAATCTAATTAAGACTTCTCTGTGGCGGACCTTGCTGCAAGCTTCCGCCCGTGGCAGCCATGCAGGTATTTTATGACGCAATGAGGCGCCACCAGCCATACATTGCGATGAAGCACAGTGGCGTCTTCAGCCTTAAACGAAAGTTTTGAGTATCTTTTTCTCTGTTTCGCTTTAATTATACTTGAATAAGTAAGTATCTATCTGATATGACGTCATTGGGTAATTTTTATGCACTTTCCTAAATACTTAGGGATTTTAGCGTCGTTGCCTTCGTTTTTAGATTTGTAGAAAAAATGAGATAAAAAGTAATAGTGTGAATTGGCAAGTTTTTTATGAATCCTTAAAATAAATTTATTATCGGCATATATTATAGGTTCAATCACCTCTTTATATTGTTATTGTTGCCAACATATAGCACAACACGTATCTGACTAATAACCATATAAATAGTATTTTAACAAACAGTTTATATTGCAGCGCCATTACATGCGAATCAATAACATACTCAGAGTGACAGTATTCGAAAATATTTTCATTTTTTGTACAAGTAGTAGATTTTGTTGGCTACTGTGATTTATTTATATACACTCAACGTCAGGGAATGTGGCCAAAATTTAAAAACCCGATAAGTAGCGGTTTAAGTACAGCCGATATTTTTCTTATATAGGAGATTATTAATTATCTTTTTCTTAATTTAAGAAAGTAAGTACAAAAAAAGCTCTTATTTTATTTATTTTACATTACTTCGGTGTTAGAACGTAAAAACGACAAGTGAGTTTAAATGTATTTTTTTAATGTTTTTGTAAAATTTTCATTTTTTTTGTAGTTAACCTATAATCTATTCTGATTTCTAAATTCGCAAACAAAAAGCCCTAAGTTAAAGTCTGTTGGCTCAATCTGCGATTCTTTGAATATAAGGTCCTAACTATTGACGATAGGCTAAATAGGTTAGTTCCAAAAAGGTATCCAGCCGGCATATAAAGAGATCATAAAATGGTCGTGTAAATGCAGTATAGTGGAACTGCATGTATTATAACTTAAGCTGATATATAAAGCTGAAGAGTTTGTTTGTGGACTTGAACGCGATAATCTCACAGACTACTGGTCCGATTTGAAAAATTCTTTCAGTGTTAGATAGCCTACTCATCGAGGAAGGCTATATCATAACGCTAAAATTGAATCTAATTATTTTTTAACCTAGTTCAAACCTTTACGCGGACGAAGTCGCTTGTACAGCTAATAATATAAAAACATTCGCCTTTAATCACTTTGTTTATAAAACCGCGTTAAAAACAGTTACATAGCTTAAAAGATCGAAGCGTACAAGAACGGAAAGCGTCTTTGCTTTATATTATGCAAAGAACCATCTTTCTATAAACGTTCTTGGGATCCTACCTCTGGCAATTAACAACTTTCGTTTAAAATATTAATGAAATTTGTTTGTCGTGTAAAATATTAATGAAATTTGAACTGTGTTGTAATACTAGCTTCTCAAGCTCTGTAAAGAATTCATAACACATGCTCATTTGTAAATGTATCAAAGGATGGGTTGGGTAAGGTGTCGGAAGTGGCGTAGTTGGATGGACGTCACGCTTTTAGGGAGGAAAGGATCCTACCTCTGGCAATTAACAACTTTCGTTTAAAATATTAATGAAATTTGTTTGTCGTGTAAAATATTAATGAAGTTAGTATAAGCAGTTTTTACCGAGACCAGGTGGGGATGGTCACCCGTTCTAAGACTGGTTTTCAAATATCCGATCTCCTCCATGTTTTGAGAGGCACGTAAGACATTTGTTCCCGTTTAATATCACTGAGTTATATTAATCGTGAAGGTATAGAGATTGTGGGGATTCCGGGGATGACGTCAGACGGCAGTCGGTTATTTCAACGGTTTATGCCAATTAGAAATTAAGATTTTTCACCCTCCTTGTCACAGTTTGTCACATTTTCTATACCCCTCCCCCTTACTGTGAAGTCACAAATTTTTCAATTATACGCGTGTAATTAAAAAAAAGAAAACAAAAGTTATATATTTTTTTTAATTGTGTTTAGAATTTTTTGTGGTATGTGACGTCACAAAGCCTTTGACGCCCCCCCTCCCCGCCCGTCGTAACTCAATGACACATTTCAGTGACACCTCCCCCCCCCCCTTTAACGTGTGTCTAGGGCTCTACGGTCTATTCTTAAATTAATCCAGGGCGTATCCCAACAAATATCAAAAAATTGATTTTGCAACTTCGCGTGTGAATCGGATTTTATTTGATATTGTGACAAAAAAAACCTCGTTGCGTCCTGTTGCTCGTTTTTCACACGACATAATTAGGTATTGTCCATTGTTTAAATATTTATTCCTCGCGATTTAGAAAAAAAAAGGTATTAGGTGAATCATCTCTGAAATTCGATCGCTAAGTTAAGTTGCTCTGGCTGCGACCGGGTGGATGGGTGCCCCATTCTAGCACTGTTTATATTTGATATCCGACCTCCTCCGTGTTTCGGAAGGCACGTGACGAAAACAGTGGGACCCGATTAATGTCACTTTGTGATATTAGTCGTAAGGTTATAGAAATCTTGGGGGTTCCGAGGAAGACGTCAGATGGCAATCGGTCGTCTTAACTCGCCCCCACAGCCACATCCTCTTTTCAAAGAGCATACAATAACCCACCTTCATTGTTAGTGTTCCTTCCCCAGCCTATCCAAATCTGTTACGATCGTACAACTGCGGCTAAAGGATTCCGTGAATCAATATGAAATGGATTTTATATTGATTCAGAATTTGAGGAAATTCTCACCTCTAATCGTATTTTTTCCTAGCGTTATCCCAATCAAGTACGAGGGTCGGCTTAGATTGCAGAGGATATGGCTGTGGGGCGAGTTGTAGCTGTAATAAGAATACGAATTTGATTATTTATTGGTTAGAATAAAGAAAATAGATGGTCATATTAAGACAGTAAGAAATATACAAATTGACGCTAACTATTCTGTGGAAGCCATTCATCACCTTGTACTATTCTAAGTCAAAGCGGTGTTTTGTAATCATGTGATTTAATTGGTACATGTTCAGTGGCAGATAATGAAACCTGGCTAATGGGCTTACAGAACCAATACCGCTGCGATATCGAACTATATAACACACTGAGGTTGTTAAGGTAAACAACTTAACGCCTGTGTTATATGTAACAGACGCCTGTTATACACAACTTCTTTTTTTGGAAAAATATATAAATACGTACATAAAGATAATACAGCCAGACTCAAGGTGGGAATGGAACCCTCAACCCACGGAGGGGAAAGCAGGGTCTCTGACCATAGCTTCAACGGGCCAATCATAGTCGTAAATGACCATCCGATATCGTGTAATGTCCGGTTTCTAAATCGTCTCCGTGATGGTAACATATGGTGTAGAGGTCGTACACGTTTTCATGTAGATCGCCGGAGGGCTTGGAGTGTCGTCGTCGCGGTGATCGTGAGTGTCCCGGCGATTCGACAGTGGTTGGAGACCTTCGTACCTTTGTGATATTAGTCCTAAGGTTGTAGAAATCGTGGAGGTTCCGAGGATGACGTCAGATGGCAATCGGTCCCATAGCCACATCTTTATATCCGCGAACAACTTCGTCTTCCTAGCGTTATCCCGATCTAGTACCCGGTTTTGTACCTTATATCCGCCAACAACTTCCTCTTACTAGCGTTAAATGGGTTTATTACCCGGTCTTGTATTTTATATCCGCGAACAACTTCGTCTTCCTAGCGTTATCCCGGTCTAGTACCCGGTTTTGTACCTTATATGCGCGAACAAATTCTTCTTCCTAGCATTATCCCGCTCTAGTACACCGCGCATTATTTGAGAAAAGTACTATACAAGCCTTGGCCGCAACTAGGCATTGATGGACTTACATATGTTAACACGTTCGTCCATCAATGCCACTCTTATCGGCCGCTGCAGTAATGCACTATACTTCATGCGACAACATTTTCTTTTCATTCATTACTGTCACTTCACGCAGATTTTCTTTGACAAAGAGGTACTGGTACCCGGACGCGCCAGCCCAGTTCGGCTACAAGCATGGTTATTCGTCCTATAATTCGATCAAAACGTCATTATTGTAACAAATTATTTATTTTAATAATAGTAAAGGAAGCGATATAGCGATATTGAAATGTTATTTTAAAGATGTTTTCTTATTTGATTGTTAAAAAGATAAAAATCTCAGTGTTGGAGATATCGAAATATTTCTTACACTGGCGGATAGAGGACGTTAAAAGGAAGGTGCATGTATCATTAACTCACTTTAGACCTAAAATATATATATATATATACGTGTGTGTATATATATATATACATATATAACCTATAATCGGTTAGTTTATGAATAAGCGTGCAATATATGTAAATTAAAAAATGATGTCAAATCTTGTGAATGAAGTGATGGACTGAACTCTCTTATAAGCTGGGCTTAAACCCCTAATGGGCTAAAGTCGTGGCCACTCCTAATGCAAACTTTTATAGCTAACAGGAGCAGTGACGAGGGTGGTTAAAGGTTTAAAAGTATTTCTAGAAAAA
Source organism: Charaxes varanes (assembly GCA_024363005.1). Classification (NCBI taxonomy): domain Eukaryota; kingdom Metazoa; phylum Arthropoda; class Insecta; order Lepidoptera; family Nymphalidae; genus Charaxes; species Charaxes varanes. The sequence goes on from JANCMC010038415.1 coordinate 1,506,038, forward strand.
AAAAATCTATTTTTTTAAAACATCTCTGAAATGTCCTTTAAGTCCTTTAATGTCAGTTCATCAATAAAAGCAGTTTCAATTGATAACCTTGAAAACAGTACTGATTATCAGCATTGCTGATATTTACACCTACAATAACTCTATTCGCATGTTATCACGAATAACCCTAAAACAATGTTTTTAAACGACCTACTCCATTATTGTTTACATTTTTATTACACATTTAGGTGTACGAATGTGATCCATCCAAATACAAATATGTATGTAATTGTATGTTACTTAGTAATAAAGTGGCAAACATTATAATTACCAACTGTAACTATTGATATATATATTTAAAACTTCTTAATGTCTATATTTACGATTACTCTCCTATGCTTTGATTATGAAGCAAAACGCGCCTGAAGAACAGAATATCAATTCTGCGCTCTGCTTGGGTGGCCGTCTTATTCGGATCACAATTTCTTCGTCAACCTAGCGTTGTCGTGGTCTACTACTATCATCATCATCATTGGCCTGATTCATCTATAACAGATGATATAAGCAACACCAAGGATCATTTAGTGCACCCACGCTTATGGCTGAACAGTCCAAGACGGGACCGGCAGCTACGAGCACACCGCTCACAAACAGAACTTTTAACTTCTACTACTATAGTCCGCTTGAATTGCAGAGGATGTGGCTATGGGGAGAGTTAAGATTGCCGTCTGACGTCAGCCCCGAAACCCCCTCAATCTCTACAACCTCACGTATATCTCTCAGTGATGTTAATCAATGCCTTCCGAAACACGAAGGAGGAAGTATATTTGAAAATTCAATGTTATTAAAGTGGGTCACCACTACGTGGTCGCTAATGGGCTAGCCAAAGACTCAAATGCCAGCCATTGACTACGGCCTCATCATTCGGGTTATAAAATTGAATCGAAATTTTATTTGCGGATTAGGACAGACACCTGCAATACAAGAAGGCTCGTTCATACGTTGCTGACCTTTGAAAGATGTGTACTTTTCTTGAAGATCAAAAGTCGTATCGATATAACATACTTTTATGACATCATCCCACTATTAAAGGTGTCCGCTCTCATCAGAGATCTAGAATTTTACTAACCATACTTCATCACATGCGTTGATCCACTGTGGTGGGTGCCTACTATATTAAACTTAAAGATATTTTCATTAAACTTAAATAAACCCATGAGATGTTTATGAAACCTATTATCTGTGTACTTACGATTATCAACGGTTGAGAAAGTATTGAACCATAAGGGATTACAATAGAACAAGTTTTTTTTTTATCGAGATAAAATAGGCAAAGATCTTGCTGCATAAGGACTAAAGATCACCAACTATTAAGTAACACTAAACGTCGATTGGTGAACGTTGTATTGGATTTAAGATCGTCACTGACACTCGTTGTTTTAATCTGTGTACGCACGATTATCAACACTTCAGAAAGCAATTAAGCATGAATTATTACAATGGAATAGTCTTTTTTCTTTCATTTAGACCAAATAGGCGAAGATCTTGCTGCATAAAGACTAAAGATCACCAACTACTAAGTTACACTACATATCGATCGGTGTACATTGCATTGGATGTAAGATCGTCACTGACACTCGTTGTTTTAATCTGTGTACGCACGATTATCAACACTTCAGAAAGCATTTAAGTATGAGTGATTACAATGGAATAGTTTTTTTTCTTTCATTTAGACCAAATAGGCAAAGATCTTGCTGCATAAGGACTAAAGATCACCAACTATTAAGTAACTTTTTAACTTTTTAACTTTCCATTGGATTTAAAATCCACATCGATACTCCTCGATGTTATACGTGCACTCACGATTTTCAACAATTGAGAAAGCATTACCGCGTGAAGGATTACCAGTGGACACTTTTTTTTAAATCGAAACAAAAAAGGCAATGTACTCAAATATCTTGGTTTATAAAGGTTTAACTTGTGTTATTAGAATATTCATAGAGATCGTCTTCTATAAAGATAATAGACACTTATTAAGTATTTCATATAGTCTTGTATATATTTATTGTTATTATTTTATATATATACATTTTACACTCCCAATTTTTTTGGGGTTTTCTACTATTTCCGCGGCCTCAGGCGCGGGTTAGCAAGAAATGTAAATTTTGTTATTAAATGTATGTATTTTAAATTTATGAAATAGGCTGTGTAGTGTAGAATAAGGCTATAATAAAACTGAAATTAAAAGGATAGAAAGAAGCTTTTCCTGCGTCTTATAATATCGACGCCTTTAAAAACTGTGTGTACAGGCTTCTTCGAGGCAGGCAACGCATCAGCACCCCTTATGCTGCACGTCATATGTGATACAAATCGCAATAGAGTGACGTCGGCAATCCGATCGTTGCTGATACTGTGGACACGTTGCAAAAATAGTCCGTTTGATACGATGCATCCGATGCGTGTATGTGGATGTCTGCCTTTAATTGTAAACACTGGAGGAATCAATAGGCGGTTGCTAATTTTGAAGTATTAAAAAAACACTAAAACACATGACTCCGCAAATAAGTGTCTAGAAATGGGTACAGTCATCGTTCCAAACAATCAACAATGCAGGTAGAGTAATTTGGGCACGTAAAAAATTGGCGCCATCAATTTGTCTGCATCATTCGTCATATTCGGAACGAATTTGGCCAAGGTTAAGTACATTTATAATCAACTAATTTTTTTTTTTTTAATTATTACATGATGTAAACGGGCATGCGATTCACTTAAGTTACTACCGACGATATCTGCACATTGTGAAAAGTAATTTTGAAGTGTACTTTTGCCCCTCCCCAAAGAGCTTTAGGTGTCTAACCTTTGAGTCTTTCAAGTATGACGTTTGCGATTCATCCTATTCTTTATATGTAAGGAATACATTTATTAATAAAGTCTGTTTTCTCAGACATGGGTTCACAGCGAAATAATGTTATCTCTTTCTTTTCTGTATCATTTTGTGTTAATAACAGTTAATACGTTAAAAATAATAATTATTTTTATTCCTTGCAGGACTTTCGAGGTGATCCTGTGCTCTTCCGATCTTGGGGGGCGGGGGTGGTTAGTATACTCTTTCCCTACCACTCAACTCGATTCTGCCCCAAAATGAGTTTCTGGGTGGTTATAAAATAAATTACCTTAACCTACCAGTCACTCGACTTAATTCTGCCCCAAAAAGAGTTTCTGGGTTCATTTTTTTATGACCACCCAGAAACTCTTTTTGGGGCAGAACTGAGTCTTCAACTGAGTTGTTGCTTTTGAATAGAGTATTTCATGCATGTCATGGATTTCCCCAAAGTAACTCCTGATTCTATCAGTTACCTGGCCTAACTCAAAATACCGACCACTATTTGGGCCCCGACGTACAAAATATATGAAATCTAAAATATATACCCCTATAGCAAGGTTATTTTTTCTAAATATGATTCTTAACATTCCTTAAAGTTCACTTAAATTATTATTTCACAAGATATAGCAATGGTAAGCTCATTAAAAAAAAAATTTAGGTGCGACCGATTATACCGGATTATACCGATGAGCTATTGAGGCTCAGAATATCCATTACATTACTTGAACACAAAGTAATATGCTACCCGTACGACGTACCCGTACGTCAGAGTTTTATTGAAATGGAAACCTACTTTGCCTTGGAAAAGGCTTATTACCTCTCTAGAGAAGAGGATATGGCCAGATTTTACTTGGTTTTTTTTTTTATGTTACAAGGGGGCAGACGAGCAGGCAGCACTGTTGATGTTGTGAGATGGTGGGAGTAACTGTGAGATTGTGGGGGTTCCGGAGATGAAGTCAGATGGCAGTCGGTCACCGTAACTCGCCCTAAAGCCACATCCTCTGCAATTTAAGCAGCCTCTGGTACTAGACCTGGATAACGCTAGGTAGAATAGAGAGATCATATATTTTTAAATATATAGCGAAAGGGTTTTGAGTTTTCATTCCTGTCAGGTGTCCCCAACATATTTCATTAGATGTGGCGGTGTCCTTTTATCATCTAAATAAGTCTATGAGAACCCAGGGTTACACCGGGGACTTTAAACATTTCTGGCGATTCTTTAGCAGCGACTTACGTAAGTTCTTATTATGCCATTCTAAAGTTAACCTCTTATATTTATAAAATTTCACCGTAATCACTAGAGCATATCGCGACACAGCGTAATCAATACGAAGTAATGAGCCACAGAATGACGAATTATTAACAAAATACATTAAATTAATCGGGATTAATAAGGAGAGATTTTTTGAGATTTAAGCTACTGAATTTTGAAATTTCAAAGGTTGTATTTGTATTAGAAATGAAAGTTTCATCAATTTGTATTAAAAAACCTTTATTTACCAATACCATTGGTTTTATAAATAAAATACATTTTTCTGTCTTTCTGTATGTGATAAAGTTACATCACCCTATAGAGCATAATACTTGAAATTCACATTTTATTGTTTATTCTACATCTACACTTCTACGCTAATCTCGAAGGCTATGAATCATCACGCTAAAATTTTTCATATAATTTTACGCGACAAAGCCGCGGGTAACAACTAGTAAAAATACAAAACCCAAAGTATTTTATATTCAATTTCAACATTATTACATGTCTTCGTTATGAGCACTCTTGACTTTATAATTGCGGGTTGTTGCTTTTTCTGTTAATAATCATTAATGTCGTTCGCAATATAAAAATAACAGTTTAGCTAGAAAAGTTCATTTTAAATAAATAGTAAATAAATAAATGAATATATGTATATATACCTATATGTGTAAGAATGAAATAATGATGACCAAGTGATGAATGCTTATTTGTTCTTAATTCATCATGCATTATTATTTAGAGGTAGCCCCACGCTTATAGTCCTTTTGGTCTGCAGCCGAAAAGGGCCGTCGCGTCCGGGTACCAAGGCCGGTAACGCATCTGCAAGCCACCTGGTGAGTCAGATGTTCATGGCCGTCGATAGTCACATAAGTGAACCGCTTGCCCGTTTGCCCCTTGTAACATAAAAAAAATCGTGTTTATCGTTATGATAGATATGACATCTATAGCCTTCTTGTTCCACTTCTGGATAGATGCTTCACAATAGACAATAGAGGTTAATATTGACATTGTTTTCAATGAACATTTTGCTAGAGTACCATAGAGAATTACAATGGAGGCATTAGATAGACGCACTTATAAATATCTATCGGGAGATGAATGAATGAAATGATGGCGACCAAAGTGCTTGTCTATTCTTAATTTGCACTTCATAGTTATGCAATACGATACCATACCATAGCCATTTTTATTTCACTTCTGGATAGATGCCTCTCTATAGACAATAGACGTTACAATAGACAATGAACATTTTGCTAAAGAACCTAAGGTGATTAAAATGGAGGCTGGATTAGATAGACGCACTCATAAATACCTATCGGGAGAAGAATTGAATACATTTTGATGCATGCCCGCGATAACACGTAAAAACCACGAGCGAGATGTACCTACATTTTCATAGCGCAATGTTAAAACAAAGACATTTAAAATTATAATTTGAACTCATAAACCGTGGACGTAAACCATTGTTATCGCTTTTAGCATCGTTATTTTTTATTACCCTTGCATCTTATTACAATGATACAATAATGAACGCTATTAAACATTTGCAATTGGTTTTATATTGTTTTTATGGCTATATTTTTTTTAATATAAGGTACCAAATATACGAGATGATAGATGACATAGAAGGGCTTCAAGTCCAAATATATATATATACCTATCATTGTTCATTGGTCTCGCTATAACTCCAAACCCGCTTCACCGATTTGAATTCTGTTTGTTTTGTTTAATTTACTTTATTTTAGGAAAGTTTTAAAAGCAAAGGAAAACTCAAAAGAATGCTTTAAAAATATAAAAAAATGCAGATTGATTCGCTACTTTAGAATAGTTAGTATAAATAACATTTATGCTAGATCTTTTTACTTTCGGGATGTAAATATAGCTATTGGCTATAGATATAAGCTATTAAGATATTAGCTATTAGCTATTGTCTATTCATATATTAACTATTGGCTATTCAGATATTAGCTATTGTCTATTCAGATATTAGCTATTGGCTATTCAGGTATTAGCTATTGGCTATTCAGGTATTAGCTATTGGCTATTCAGATATTAGCTATTGGCTATTGAGATGTCAGCTATTAACTATTCTGATATTAGCTATTGGCTATTCAGATGTTAGCTATTGGCTGTTCAAATATACATATATCAGAGAAGCCAAAATTCGGGCATGACAATGTCTGTCAAGTGCTCTAGTAAGTTATAAAAATATACCTTTGAAATTATAAGCACAAC
>JANCMC010038415.1:1512490-1571577 GCA_024363005.1 Charaxes varanes
CAAAATTCGGGCATGACAATGTCTGTCAAGTGCTCTAGTAAGTTATAAAAATATACCTTTGAAATTATAAGCACAACCAATTAAAGATCTAATCAATCAAATATTTCGCAATTACATTCTTATAGAAATGAATATTTTTTATTACATTTATCATCTTGTATCATACATTATTCATAGATATTATATTATAAGTTATTATCTTTCATACGACGGTTGCCATATATTCCATTTTTGCTATCTGATGTTCGTATAATTAATACAAGTCTCCCGGGTATAATAAGTAAGCGAAAATAAGTGCGATATTTCTTACAAGTTATTACAAATTAAGCCATACTTTTTACACGCTGTCAGACATTGATAATGGCGAGGAATCCACGTAATAATGACCGTTAATCAACGATGTAACACCTCAGCTGAGTGAGCTGGGGCTATTTTAGCAACTGTATATAGTTATGTAATCTTCTTTAATATTGTATCTTATCATATTATATCTATATGGTAATATGAATTTACATAACAGGAACCCTGGTCAAGTACATTTTTATAAATATTGTGATCAGACAGGTCCAGAAGAGCTGTGGAGATTATAAGAGAAAATTATAATGTTTCATGTGGAAAACACATTCGATTAAGCGTGTTATAAACCGTCCCGACATGCCTGTTTTTTCTATGGAAAAATTTAATACTATATATGGGATTTTTATTAATTCTATATTGGGGAACCTGTAAGCAGAACAAGTAACGCTGCGTTCACACGGCGTCGTGTGTAGGTCGCTATCGGTTAGGTTTTTACAGGAACCGGCTCAGTGGCACTAGTATCTCAATACGCGCGTTCACACGTGCATTCGATTTTTGACGTGTCTTGAAACCGAATGCACGTATGAACGCGCATATTGAAACACTAGTGCCACTGAACCGGATCTTGCAAAAACCGATCCTACAGGGACCTACACACAACACTGTGTGAACGCATAGTAAGAGAAAATTTGACTAAATCTTGGAAATAACGTAAAAGAGGATTTAAATTAATAAACCTAGAAGAAAGTTGAAGATGTCAACATTTAAATAAACTGTAAATTCCGTCAGGATGCTTTCGTACAGAAGAGCAGTTTGACGTATCACCTCATCAAGAAACACCCGCAGGCCGTTTAAAATTTAACAAGAGTAAGAGACTACGAGATTCTCGACGATACTTGTATAATTGGATTGGAAATTCTACTGTGGAGAGGGACTCGTAAAAATGAATACCGCTAATTGGTCCAGTGTCGAGAAGGTTTTGCAAAGTTTTGGCGATAGTAAATGGACACAAATAGATCAAGCATATAACTTATAAGTATAATATAATAATCAAATTAACGAAACTTTTAAAGCTTTTTTAGTTTGAAAAAAAAATGAGCCAGTAGCTTTTTTTAAGGTCCTTTTGATACGGAATTCGGAATGCAAGCAAGGATTATTTTAAATGATTTACACACACACAATCACATCGTCATTATATCATGCCTTGAAAAAACACCAAGGAACTAAAAAGCAAACAAATAATTAGTACTTTTATTCGATGGGTGTAGTAGTACCAGGGTCTGCTTAGATTGCAGAGGATTTGGATGTGCTCTTATAATGTAATATTTTTTTTTTTTAAGATTTCATGTCATTTACAAAACAGTCGCGGGCCGCAAAGAGACGGTTCGCATGCCACATGTGGCCCGCGGACCCTGTGACCATTGCTAACCCCTGGGTTAGAACAACTTGTGTATGGTCCACGAGTTAGACACGCAAAAACTATAAGAAAAGCATAATGCCCGTAAATTGGTATTTTAATCTCAAAACACCATTTGGATACACCGTCAGCTTTAATGTATTAATGTAGCCATCTTTCGACGCTAAAAATACCAGCAACACGTGGAAGACCGGGTACAGAATTTTATTCTACTATTACAAGTTGCAAACATGTTTGCGAGTAAGATGGATGGATGGATTATGTGTGTGTGTGTGCGCGTGTTTGTCTGCGTGTGTGTGTGTGCGTGCGTGCGTGCGTGTATTATATAGCACTACTCTACTAATAATAATATCTCTAGCCCACGGCAGCACTTAAGCAATGAACAATCTTAGTTATCGATATAACTGATTTGGGGTAGTCTTTATTTAAGTTTTTTTTTTATATAACAAGCTGTAGATTTTGTCCTCCAAAAAATAAACTACCTTCTTGAAAAAATTTTTTATTTATATACGTCCCGCAGTCTTCGAAATTTCGTGACAGGAATATCACTTTTATATGGGACGTCTCGTGTCGCCATAATTTTACACTCCGCGCCCGCCCACGTTACAACACAAACGCACACATACAAACACGTGCTTACATGATGTTTAGATACAATTTATTCTTCTTCTTGTCGATTCAATAGCAAACTTTATTGAATTAGTTGTTGGATCATAAAGTAGCGGCCCAGAAAGTGCCCACATCAATGGCTCTGTCTGATGCAGCCATTAAATTCTCTGTGCAGGTGCCCCTAGCACTGCAGCTGTTTATGGTGGACGCAGCTTGCGCATTCGAATTCATTATTTCATATTTGGAGTATTCGACCAAGGTCGAATCAAAAGCCGCTAGATACGACGCTAATGCGCCTGTAGTGCGACGCTTAATGCACCGCTAGGTGAGACGCCAATATGCTGGTAGTGTACCGGTAGTCTGACGCTAATGCGCCTCTAGGTGAGACGCTGATGCGCCGCTAGGTGAGACGCCAATACGCCGGGCGCTGGTAATTGGCTGACACTGATCTTCGAATATCCGACCTCCCTTGTGTTTTGGAAGGCACTTAAAACTGTGGGTTCGATTAATTTCATTGAGTCATATTAGTCGTGATATTGCAGACGGCATTCGGTAATAGTAACTCATACCAGAACTACATGCTCTGCAATTAAAGAGGACCATTCCACCCTCATCACCCCGATGTCCTAAAGTCCACAAGTGTGCGCTTTTCTAGACACTTTTTCTTATTAAATGTATAACCATTACCTCTTTCTCACACAAGATCGACGTGAATTAGTAGCGACAACGTCTACCGGATCCGCTAGTATTATTATATTTAAATAACATATATTATGTACAAGCGTCTATAGGTAGTGGTAGTGAGGCCTCCCTATACAAGCGCCCATACAAGCATGTTCATTTTACATACATCACAAATAGGATCGATTATGCAGACCATATTCTTGTTTGCTACTTCACGTCGGTGACCTTATCTCTCCCCACAGCCACGTACTCTGCAAACTAAGCGGATCCAGGCTGTCTTGGATGATAGTATGGACCTTGCTCGAGGCGAGAGATGGGCCATGCTAGCCAGCATGACGTGCAGGTAGTCTGCAGCTGCGCTCTGGACGGCCCAGTTGAGGCGCGTGGAGGCCCAGCGCCCACCCGCCGGCTGCAGCGCGCGGGACAGGCGCCCCGAGAAGAAAGCGGTCGCCGGACGTAGCGCGCAGCGGGAATTGAGTGTTTCAGTCACCATACACTAAATAAACCAAATTTATCTTTCTATCTCTGAGCTTTGTGTATTAAAATTTATCTCACGGGTTAAACTTTTTATTTATTATCGAACTAAGACCGTATTCTAAAATAGAAGATGATACATTTTAGTTAGAGATCAAATTGAGATTTAGTCAGCGTAAATTATACCTCGCTATATTTTATTAACCAATTGCCCATCCAAGTTTTCACATTGTTTCAACTATGTATGTTTTATCTATTTATGTCATCTATATATAAAAATATGTAAAATGGCTCTAATGCCAGGATACTTCAAGCCATTATTTTTCAAAACTTATAACTGAAAAACATATTTTCACAATTATTTACATAAATCAATAATTAGTCATACCTGTAATATTATAGTAGCTGAAAGATATATTTATTTATGTTTAATATACCTATACGTGAAAAAGCATCTATCACTAAATCTGCGAGAGGTAAATACAAAAATGAAATTTGGCCGGGAGGTAGTCTGTAGTTAGCAGTCATCCGCTAAACACGGATTTGTCTTTAGTGCCAGATTAAAGAAATTTAAGGGCTTCCACAAGTTTACGCGGACGATGACGCGGGAAACAGCAAGTCTTTTATAAAATTTTGAGGTGCATTCGCATATCTTGCATTTATTAAAATTTCGCAATGATCTATTACGCGTACGGTCCATAAGATATTCAAAGGATGGCGCGCGAAAGATTTATTCAAAATAATCTCCAAGCTCTGACGCAGCGGGGAGTTGTGTGTGAAAAATTGCCAATTAGGCAAGTATGTATGTACGACGTATATTGTTGGATAAATGTTGTTTTGTTTTGTACCCCCTACCCCTTTCTAACTTTGAAGTAAGAACAATGTTTCATCCCACCTTTTTTATAATATATATGTTCGACAATACTGTTAGAATAATTTTGTCCTGGAACTATTATAATTTACTTATTTTTCAGAAAAGACAATTATAGTCTCCACGTGAGTATAACTTATACTAGGTTAGTAATAGTATTTTTAAATTAAAATTGAATTAAATAAACTGTATACTTTATCTATTAATTACAGGCTTAACTGACAACACATGTAGCTCAGTGAAGCGGTCAAGCAAGTTTGAATATTTCCTATATTAAAATATTATGTGTGCCCATACATACACTATTAAAAATAATGCCTTTTTATGCGCAACACAGAATAAAAAAATGGCTGATGCACTACAATAGTGTGGAAGCCAAAAGAGAGCGCTAAAGACATTTTGACTAATTATACATATTTATTACCCACAGCTCGATTTGAGAAGAGTTTCTTGCCTCACGAAGCATTTCTTTAGAACCAGTTGCCACCTCCGGTGTTTTCTAATCGAAACGACTTTAATAAAAGAACATAGCCATGACTCAACGGCAACACATCTGCGAGTCTTTTGAAATTGCAGTCCACGAGCATTGTAGTCACTTAGGAGGACTAGAAAAGGTCGTGGCTTAATCAGTGGGCGTCTTTTGAGTCTATCGTTATTTTAAGCAGTTCTTACTGCGACCGGGTGATAATAGGTGACACATTCTACCTGGCCTTCTGCGTGCCGTGTAAAATCGTGGGTCCCAAATAATGTTACTGAGCGATATAAGCCGTAAGATTGTGGATGTTACGGGGAATGACGTTAGACGGCATTCAGTCGTCTTAAATTGCGCTACAGCTATGTCCTCTGAAATTTAAGCGGATCCTGGTACTAGATCGGAATACCTGTAGGTAGAGAAAGAGCATTAGTAGTCACGATAAGTTGAAACGTTTGCCTGATTCCTTATCCTACTAAAGGCAAGAAACTTCATAAGTATAAGTTTATTAGGCATTAACTCAAGTCTCATACGAAATATTACTTTTATATAGTTCAAGTTTACCGTTATAGGAAGATATACCGAGCGAGCTAAAAGTATTAAAGATACTGTCACACTATATTTCGTTCTTTATATTAATGTCGTCTGAGCAGATGTTCCGTAAATTCCGAATATTTTCTTAATAAATTAATGAATAATCTTAATATATTGTATAAGTAGAGGCGATTCCATAAGAAATGGTTATACCGAATGGTAGTCGTATATTGTTCTACTTTCACATAATTTTACATGTAAAAGATATCACGTGTATGTTTTTAAATTTTTAGTTTAATTTTAGTATTTTCACACTTCGATGGCTACCTTAATATATAGATATATATATTAATACGTGAACTGAAAACATTCGATACATTTTGAGAAATTATAGTTTATATAAAAGAGAGTGTGCGAATCCTAATATTTATATCACTAAATTATTAAATTATTAAAAAATAACTAGGTACAAGCGGATTCATACTACACGATTTACGTACACATGTACACATTTTGATTAAGATTGTGTCAAAGCGTAGTATTGAAGACCGCAGGTATATAATATAATAAATATAATAAATAATATTTTGTATACACATAACTTTAAATAGACATACCTATTAGCAGATCTTAAGATTTGTAGCCAAATATATAATGATAATTAAATATGTATATTAATAAGATATACTTTTAATGATTCTAGCTTATATTTGATTAGATAATTAATATGGAAACGCATAAAACTTGGATCTTGTGAGATATTCTAATGTTCTTGCTACTTGGAAAAAATAGATAGGTATATCATCTATTATTTATCTATCTGAAAAGTTGTGTAGTTATCTAAAGGTAATTTATTAAATTATTTCTAAAGCTAAAACGAAATAGACTGCTACGTTAATTGAATAGAGTTCTTCATTAATGGGCTATTTATGTAATTGACGCTGATTTTACACTGAACTCAAGATAATACCAATCCTTTATTCTTGAGCCATACTAACAGGATCATATCAGATTTGACTAGGCAGGGGAGGGAATATTGGCAATGATGTCGAGAGGAAAAGGTTACACCGAAGCAAACTAGATGGCGCTGTACGGATGTCGACGACCGCAGTACAAACACCTGGCCAGGGAATTTATGTAACTGCGCAAAATTTTGTAGAACTTTGCCAGCCACTGTTTAAGTTAGGTTCTAGTTTGACTGAGTCCTCAAGGGATGGAGCCGAAACGCAAATATTGGACGTTAAAATATTGTCAGTATTCTTGCTTTTAAAAGAAGAATCTTCTTCTTCTTCTTCTTCTTAGCGGTATCCCGGTCTATTACCAGAAGAAGTGACTGTGGGGCGAGTTAAGATGACCGATTGCCAGCTGACGTCATCTTTGGAACCCCCACGATCTCTACAACCGCTTTTTAATGACGACTTAAGGCCACCGAGAACTCTCACAAACCGAACGAAATCCGACAACAATACCAATGGTGTCTGCTGCCTGCTCGTTTGCCCCCTTGTAACATAAAAAAAAAATTAGCCTCGGGAATAGATAGTCTGTAGTACGTTTACCGTAAAAATTTTGTGCTTTGCACGTATAACAGCTCATTCGTAACGTTACATTACATTTACAGTTTGATTTGTCTAATCAATTGACAGAAAAGTATACAAAAAAATATTAGAAGTGTCCCCGTCATACAAGATTACATTAAATTCAGGTATATAAACACGTAGAGAAGAACTATATACGTAGATATTGGTTGGTGCTAGCAACATCAACAGATACTATGGATTCGTGTAAAGTGGTTCCATTAGACGTATGTCTCACATCATAAATTACAGTTCGATCACCGTAATCCGAAGGTTTCGGGCCGGCCGACACTCCAACAAAGACGGCTATCTGAGCACAGCACTATACACTGACTTTCCGTCGTGGTGTCGAAGCGAAACGTGCGTTGTTCCCTCGTATTTATTCGCAGATTTAAGCAAAGTAGTTTAGATTTTCACGAATATAAAGTTAATTAAGCCACGTGGACGAAGTTGTGGACATCAAGTAATCTATTCTGTAATCCCCCTATAATACAGTATAGTCACATAGTAACAGTATATTTATTTCGCGTTATAGCAAAACGCCTACGCTTAAATTAAAAGCTTGTATTAGGAGTGGGTGCAACAATACCACAAAGGCGGTGGGATTTGAACTGGGTACCTTGCGGATTTCAGTCCATACCTTATACCGTTGAGCAATTGAGGCTCTATATTATATATCATGTTACATTTTAATGATTGAAGGTCATTCGATGGGCAGATTATGTGAGGAGTGCGGCGGGAGGTGGTTGGATGAGATTGCCAAGGAATAGGGGAGAGTGGCGTAAGTCGACGAGTTGACTATACTTAGGACGAAAACGTTTGTGCTAGGCCCAAAGGAGGCAAGCCTTAACCTTGTCACACTTTTAAATATTTCTAAAGCAACCCGCGCTGACGCTAAGAAGGGTCCGCTGTGGGACTAACAGGAACATTTTCATCCTAAGTAAAATCGACTCGTTGACTTACTTCGGATCAAAGTTCGTGCTAGGCCCTCTGTTGTAGTGATGTTAACTCTTTGATTTTTTGGTTATGTTTATGAGACTACCCAGTCTAAACTCGTCATTTAAAGCAACGCAGCTTCCTGGGCGTGCAGATGTCCATGGCTTTCGGTAGCTGCGTGCTGCCGGCACATTTGCCCCTTGTAACATAAAAAAAGAAGAAATTGGCAAAAGGTACTTTATAGTTAGTTCATCGTCATTGGCTCTTACTTCTTTTACAGAAGATTATGTATGTACGCAGTGTGATGGGTGTGCAAACCAATGTCAAGTAAGTAGGAGAAAATTGTGCCATCTGCAAGCTATTCTGGCGTGCGCTGCAAAAACATATGTATATAGTGTAAGAAAGACAAGTTTGAGGTTGGTTAGAAAAGGCTTAGCTAAAATGCAGATATGAATATCAGGTATTTATATTAGGCACTAATGCCTAATTCAATTAAGTAATAAAAAAACATATTCTTTGACTTGTATTTTAGCCCAAAAATCGTTGAATTGTAATTCGTGAGGTACTGGTACCCGGACGCGTCGGCCCAATTCGGCTACAAGCTTGGCGCTACCTCTAATCAGAAAGACAGGAGAATAGGAATTGATGTAAAGAGATACAAAGGAGGATGGAGATGAGAGAAAGCACGAGGATACTACTGTCACGGACGATGTAGGGGAAGTGACAATAGCTGCATGAGTGGTCCAGTTATCGGACAGATAACAAGGAAGATCCCCATGAATAGGTGGAACTAAAGGAAGTAATTTATCCAGTAGTAGGTTACAATTTATCAAGAAATCTGCTTTTGATGAAAACCTCACGTGACCGTCAAAGTAACCATTTCGTGAGTTGGATACCGTATCACGAGTCCAAAAAATAAAGAACTCTAATCAATAGCTTCTTATATTTAACAAATATGTTAACAGACTAGAAGGACCAAATTATAGACATAATAACTCCAATAAATTTAGTTGCGAGACTCTCAGCTATTTAGACTAGTTAGCTAAATATCTGAAGTACATATTTTGTCTGGTTGTAGGTTATAATTTTCAAAAAATCTGCTTTTGTCAAAAACCTCGTCACCGCTTCGTGAGTCGGATACGGCACCACGAGTCCAAAAAAAAGACGAATTACAAATCTATAGCTTCTTACATTTAACAAATATGTTAACAGACTAGAAGGACCAAATTTGCATATCAAATTATAGACATAATAAGTCCAATAAATTAGTTGCGAGACTCTCAGCTATTTAGACTAGTTAGCTACGTATCTGAAATATTTTATCTGGTTGTAGATTACAATTTACCAAGAAATCTGCGGTTGCCCAAAGCTCGTTACTGCTTCGTGAGGCGGATACGGTACCGCGAGGCCGTACTGGTATTTTAACGTCAGATGCACTGCGCCGGAGCACAAAGACGGTCGACTTTATGGCCACATTTCGTTTAACGATTGAACCATTTAATGCTGGTACAGTAATTTATTTTTCTTTACAATAACTGCGCTAAAGGAAATGTGCTACGGCCGATTTTAATCTATCGTATGGGATTCCAATACTGGTACATACAGACTTTGTATTGAATAGTCATTTAATACAGATAAATAATAAATAATTAGTGTTAAATAATTAATATAATAGTACGTGTGTTAAATAATTATTTTGACCTAAGTAAATCTCTTATATATAAAACAAATCTTCATCTACCTAGCGTCTGGTACCAAGGTCAGCTTAAAGGGCAGAGAATGTGGTCGTTGAAAGATGACCTATTGCTGTCTGACATCAACCCCGGAATCTCTTCAATCTCACGACAAATATAGGTATCAGTGATTAATCGGGTCCCTCTGTTTTATGTGCCCTTCAAAACACGAAGAAGGTCAGATGTTTAAAAATAGCCATGAAATGGGGCATCTATCTCTCACCCGACCACGGTAAGGACTACTTAACCTAGCGATCGACTCAAATGCATTTATAGTTAAAAAAATGCTTTACTTATAGATAAAGATAATAATAATATTATTATCTTTTTTTAATGACATAAGGACGTCTATTTCTAAGCTAGACAACTTAAAGTCTGTTATATAGGTAACAGACTCCTGTTATACACAAAAAATTTTTTGTAGAAATATATAAATACATAAATATAGATAATACATCCATACTCAAAGTGGGAATCGAACCCACGACCCCCGGCGCGGAAGACAGAGCCAGTGGCCACTGCGGCATCAATAAAGGCATTTTAAAGCAGAATTAAATTTTAAGATAGCTTGATTAAGTCTCCTTTGCAGAAGAATATTGGTTACTGTTGAGATTAGGTACCTAATTTTCTCTAGCTCAGGTGTTAAAAACATTTAGGCAAATAAACAGTCTTATAATCCTTTGTTGTAAATTTCCTAGAAAGTAAATAAAAAGCCGCGAAACTTTAAAACAGACCCAAACAATACAAAATACGCGCGCAAAAAGACTACTATCCGGCACATTTCCAAGTTATTCTGTTTTTACTGCAGATGCTATCTCATGAGTGTATCGCCTTGATACATCGTACCAGCATCGTTAAAGGCTTTGACGCGTCGCACAGATGTATGAGATAACGTAAGATATTATGACGCGTGAATATAATTATGTAGGATAGATGCACGGAGATAATATTGTTGTTATTGGACTGTGAAATTAGGTTTCCATAATAGGCGATTTGGAATTAGCTTGCGATGAGTCGTATAGGTTACCTAGGCGATATAATTTTGAGTCAAAATATAGTATATAATTCCCAATTCACGGTACTTCTTATTCTTCCTGTAAAGGTCCTAATATATGAGATAAGGTAAGTTGTTATGCCGTGTTGATATAATTATGTAGGATAGATGCACGGAGATAATATTGTTGTTATTGGACTGTGAAATTAGGTTTCCATAATAGGCGATTTGGAATTAACTTGCGACGAATCATGTTAGAAAACGTTGGAATTATGGCTCACAATTGTTTTATATATAAACAGTATTTTTAGGATTCCATAGTCCCACAAGGAATCCTTATTGTTACGCTCTGTACGTCCGTCCGTCTGTACCACCGCTAGATGGTCCCCGCCTAGGACTTCCAAACTGATGTAGAGACGTAGATGTAGAGATGATGTTTATATGACATGCTAAAAACTTAGAAGAAAATTATTTGGACTGAAATCGAATAAGAACTTTTGAGATGTTTTGACAAATATCTTTATCGCGTATTCGTTACGGACCTCTCTATGTAAGCTTGTCTCGACACGCTCTCAGATACTTTCTTGTTTCGGTTTTATTTTAATAATTTAATGTATTAACAATGTATATATTAAAAAAAATTGCATTTGCATATACCCCTCTATGTAAACTATAACTTTGTCAAATTTCATACTCCTCCGTTCGCGCAATTTTCTTAAAATGGTACCGAAAATTTTTGCTTTTTTTATATAATAAGGGGCAAACAAGCAGGCGGTATTCTTAAGTGACTACCGATGCCCGTGGACAACTGCATAAACAGGGGGATCGCAGATGCGTTGCCGGCCTTTGAGAAATGAGTATGCTCTTTTCTTGAAGGTCCCTAAGTCGTATCCGCCAGCCTTTAAAGAGAGGTTAAGGCCACCGGGAACTCTCACAAACCGAACGAAACGCGACAACAATACCATCAAACGTCCCAGCATTGCCGCCACACTACGCCAATCGTATATGAGAAATGAACTGGTACGAGGATGCGAATTTAAAACCGCTGTATACAACCCTCACATAGTTTAATGTCTTCAATTACAACTATGTAGCCACCGCTACATAACGAGATGGCAATGATGTTGAGGTACTTGCGGATTTCAGTCCGTACCTTATACGGTTGTGCTATCGAGGCTCTTAAATAAAATAAATATCCTTCCGTAGTACCAAAAGTGTTAAAACACTACAGTCATCCTAATGTGTGTATTTACATTTATCAATAAGTGACATACCAATAAAATAGAGTGATTTTTAGTTCACCAAATAGAGCACACCCACCTTTTGTTTGTATTATTTTGTGTTAAAAACCATCTCATCTCCCAACTTAAAGCTTATAGCCGAATTGGGCCGGCGCGTCCAGGTACCAGTACCTCTTTCTCACATGAGATCAGCGTGAATTGGTGGCAATGCTGTCACGTCTAGTGATGGTGTTGTTGTCGCGTTTCGTTCGGTTTGTGAGTAAACTCTTCATTAAGAGCCGGCAGCACATCTGCTGGCCTTCTGGTCGTGTACCACGTTGAGAATCAAATCTATTTTGATAATATGTTTTTTGTTCAAAAAGTTTATCTTTATACATATGACTATACTGTATACGATATCTATAAGATAACCAGAAATTAAAACTTTTTTAATTGTCTGTCAGTGTGTTACGGATAATCTCCAAGACGACTAGCCTTTCGTTCCGGTAGACCCGCTGCTGACTCCATTTGTACCATATTCCCAAAACTCTACAAAATTGTGAGAATCTAAACATATAAAAACGTGCGTTGCAGCTGAGTACCAATCACGACTTAATAGAAAAAATCCAAGGCTCAAAAACTCCGTCGTGTTGATTGATGCCGCGAAATGCATGAAAGATTTAACGGAGGTGACTCAAATTCTGTGTTTGACATAGTTACGGGTGACGAAAGCTGGATTTACTATTATGATCCCGAAACTAAAAGACAGTCAGCTCAGTGGGTGTTTCCTTCTGAGGAGTCGCCAACTAAAGTGAAGAAAGGTCGAAGCGCGAGAAAAAAGATGGTGGCCTCGTTCTTTGGAAGATATTATTATGCATTAATAGTTTAATTGCAGCCGGACTAATAGATGTACGATTGCTTCTTAACCACTCTGGTAGTCGTGGATCGGGGCTTCAGAAAAGGTCGTGAGCACAGCCACTTAATTTTTGGCCAATTTTTAGCGGCGCTCAGTGTGGTAGCCGGTTGAACAGCTGGGGGGTTCAAAATGTCAGAAGAGTTATTTCACTATGTCGTCGGAATCCCGTGGGGTAGAAGTGTGTACTTCAAAGTAAAAGATTCAAGAACATACTTAAAAATATGAATAGGGGTCAGCCGGCCACAGAAGGGTATTGTGGAACTCCTCAGCCGTTAATTCAGCCATGGTAAATACGTTTGGTGCCTCGCCTCCTGCAATAAACATTTAATAGAGCCTCAATAGCCCACCGGTATAAGGTATGGACTGAAATTCGCAAGGTACCCGGTTCAAACCCCACCGCCGTTGGGATATTGTCGCACCCACTATAAAAGGTTGGTGCATATCGCACCCTATTTGAAAAATTCCTTAATGTCTGGCATCTACGATACAGTTACCGGACAGGTCAACGTGTACGGGCATAACTGTGCAGGTAAACCGGAACGTGCATAGATCAGTTATTAGAAACCTGGGCATGGAACCGGCCCAAAGTCGAAAATCGATGTTCAATATATTTTCTACGATACACCGGAACGTCCTCATACATGTTACCGGCGCGCCGTCGGGGTTGGCCATCTTCTCGCACATTCCAACCTCTTTGGCCAAACGAAACAGTTGGCACAGGTTAGCTATTCGAAAGCTTAACTTACTATGTTATTGAGTGAGGTTTACAACGGTTAAGTTTCTCTCAGGTGAGCCCAAAAGTTTAACTGTAATGTAACGACATTGATTTACCTACTTTGTAAAACTAGAAATACTGTCGGTCTGCCATTTTTTTTATTCCTGGAAAATGCTTTTACGCATGCGTCGGTAGTCACTTAGGTGAACCGCCTGCTTGTTTGCCCCTTGTTATATCAAAAAAAAACTTAGGTGAACCCCCTGCTCGTTTACTCCTTGTAATAAATAAAATCAATGCTGAAGATTTGACTTACCGCTGGGCAAAATTCTGTTCCAAGACATGGAAAATCTGTAGAAATCCACACCCAACTCCCGCAACATCTCCACGTCCCGTTTGTAATTGTGGTAGGAATTGCTGGCGACGAAGTCTAGACCGTACGTAATTTTATTATGTATTTGGGTATTAGGGTTTGTCCTAATCTACGCAAACAATTTTTAAATGGATAGTGATATGCAATAATGTGTTAAATTTCAAAAAGTCTAATCTGGAGATACTGAAAGATTCCAATAATACGTCATACATTCGAGGTTTTCGATAAGTAGGTAAACGAAATTACTTTAAGTCGATATATACGCTGGAAAGATTAGTTTCTTGTGTGACATGAGCACGATTTGGAAGAGTGTCTTGTGTGGCATGAGCATAATGTGGAAGAGTGTCTTGAGTGGCATGAGCTTAATGTGGATGAGTGTCTTGTGTGGCATGAGCACGGTGTAGAAGAGAGTCTTGTGTGGCATAAGCACGATATGGAACAGTATTTTGCGTGGCATAAGCATGATGAGGAAGAGATAACCCTGATGAAGAAGAATGTCGTATGTGACATGAGCATAATGTGGATGAGTGTCGTGTGTGGTTTGAGCACGATTTGGAAGAGTGTCTTGTGTGGCATGAGCATAATATGGAAGAGTGTTTTATGTGGCATGAGCACGATTTGGAAGAGTGTCCTGTGTAGCAAGAGCACGATGTGGAAGAGTATATAAGTGTTTTCTATGAAGGAGCGAATTATAACAACTGGAGATTTTAGTCGACTGAAAATCGATATAATGATATGGCGGAGAGTTTTCTCACGTACGAAATATATCTGGTCGTAAAACTATATAACCGAGACTTAATTAAAAAGTAAATATTCAATTTTGCTATTAATTAACACAACAGTAATTGGAACTCATTCGAATCTGAGAGGTGTTTATCATCATTCAGATTTTAATGAAGTTCGAACGTTCGTCGGATGATATTGTAACTGGAATTTAATTGGGAAATGTTCTGTCCTTTATATTATTTATCTCATTATCTTCGAGAAGGGCGACAGACAATTATTATTTATTACGTTTTGCGTATTTATAAAGGCGACCTTATAGCACCAAATACTAGTTAATTTGCAGGATGTGGAAGTAGTTGGTGATATATCAGGAGCAAATACTTTACATAGGAAGCAAAATGCAAAAGATATTGAGCAGGAGCAAGGGGCCTTAGTCAGAACTTCCTTCCTAATCCAGTGTTTGCTTCCTACTTATCACTTGGTTCCTATTTCCCAACTATGCACTTGCTTATCATTTAATCACTTGCTGTCAAACTCACCACATGTTGGCTATCACCCCCATAGGATTCTTAGCTTACGCCTTCTCATTGCTTGTATTAATATAGCAAATCTATTACATGAAAATTAACCAACCAAAATTAGGTATGTGTTACGCCAACAAAATAATTAACCCACCCGATTTTGAGGTCGGTTTTTATTACCATGAAAAACGGGGTTGTTTCGGTCACCCCATCGTCGTTCTGTTTGATATCATGAATGAATGACATAGGGTTGTATAAATGGCGTGCGGGTACGAATAGCCGGGTAATAAATTCGAATTACTAGATGCCAGAAACTTTTATTTCCGCCACTATTCGTTTCGTTTTGACATGTTTATTTGCTAGGGCAAAATAACATACTAGGAACTTGGTTACATAGAGCCTCAATTGGTTAACTATGCTAAGAAAACGGTAGACTTATAATCTGTTAAGATTATTTTCAAACCCCCCCTAATTCCAGTTTAGTAGGAGGGGTAATGGCAAAATTATGTGCCTATACCAGTGGTCCGCAAACTGCGGCAAGCGAGTCACATGCGTATCTTTGGATGTGAAGCTATGGCCCTTTAGTTCCATACGCAAATATATGATTATAATATTATAAAACCATATTTATATCATCTAATTTGTTTTGTAAAAACACTACATATGTATGAATATATAGACATTTTTCTTATGAATAAAATGAATTAGTTTTTTTTAATAAAAGAAAACTTTATTTATGCGAGTACTATATATTGTTGGCAAGAAATAATTTTGTGGCTCTTTAAGAGCTTTGAAATTTTGAAAATTGTTATTTTTGACTTTTCCGACTCAAAAAGTTGAATATCCCTGGCCTATATCTAAAGTTGAGCGTTGGTTCTCCAGCTTTGAGATGGATCGACATCATAATATATGTAGCGGGTCAAACCTGGTACAGATTAGCTCAAAACCGTAAAAAGTGTTACATCCTGGGGAAGACCTATACCCAGCAGTGGGACAGAAGGACTGTGGGTGAGGATGATATCTAAAGTATTTTTAATAGATATAGAGCCAAACAAGCAGGCGGTTCATCACCTAAGTGACTACCGACGCCCACGGATATCTGCACCACCAGAAGGCTCGCAGATGCTTCGCCTGCTTTTAAACAAGGATTTGGGCCATTGGGAACTCTCACTAACCGAATGAAACGCGACAACAATACCATCACTTGAAGTGATATCATTGCTGCCTCTTTACGTCGATGTTTTGTGAGAAAGAGGTATTGCTGACCGGCGAGCTGGCCCAATTCGGTTGCAGAACAAAAGGACTGCAAGTGTGGCGCTACCTGTAATTAGATAAATAGATATGAGTAAAGGAAGGGATGGTGAAAAAGGATATAAAGGTAGAGGGATAGGGGAAAAAGGATGCGTATACTACTGTCATGGACGGCATAGGGGTAGTGACAGTAGCAGCTAGGGTAGACCGGGGTCGCGTACCCGTAGTGGATTTAACTAGTTATCGAATAAAAAAAGAAGATTTAACCTCTGGAGGTAAAATTCTAAGTATGCTTTTGAAAACAAAAAATGTATATATATTATAGGTTAAGTTAATACTTACTGAATTTCCAGTCTTATATAATATATGTATATATATACGTCAAGTGATGGTATAGCTGTGGCATTTCGTTCGGTTTGTGATAGTTCCCGTTGGCCTAAACCCGTCTTTAAAACGGCCGGCGACGCATCTGCGAGCGTCCTGGTGGTGCAGATGTCCATGAGCGTCGGTAGTCACTCCCTTGTGTCACAGTCTTGTAATATAGATAAAAAAATTGAACTCCAGGTTTGGGTACAGCCAACAAAAAAACTCAAGTGTGTATCTTTCTTCTGACAGGTAGCTCCATGCGGTTCGCTGGATGGTCCAGCTCTAAGAAATTTGCCCGAGCCTCTATCTCCCTGTCTCCCAAGCTCGGCTGGAATGCCCCTCTCTTTGCTTCATATAATTTAGACACTTCCTTTACACGCAAATCGAGGGGTAATATTCCAGCTAGCACGAGGGCCGAGTTTAGGGAGACAGTTCGATATGCCCTAATAATTTTCTGAGCGAACCCTCTCTGAATAGCGTTCAGCTGTTATAACTAGTAGGATCGTATCAGATTTGGGTAGGCAGGGGAGGGAACATTGGCAGTGAAGAGGAGTGCTAGTGATCACTATAAAGAGCGCGCTCTTAAACCTACAACTGGGACACAAGTCCCGGGCACTGCTATGGTTCCTTCCGTTGCAACGCGATGAACCCGGCACCCGCACGGTGAATCCATGGAAAGCTAGGGCTATCCCGGTCTAGTACCAGGGTCAGCTTAGATTGTAGAATAAGAAACAGTTATACTTCAAGCTACCTATAGCGTACAAGTCCTGTTCTCGCATGTTGATAGAAGTTAGGGAAACATTGAACTCCTCCAACTTAAAGACATTCACTTCACATTTGCGTGACTCAATGAATTTGGTAAAAATCCTGTTAGCCTAGCTGTTAGGTAAATCTTTTAAATATTTGACACATGGAACTTCAGATTGCGTGCTAATGTCTAAACAAAGCCCGAACTGTGAACAATTAGTAAAATATATTTCAAATTTTTATATATAACAAGGGGCCAAGAGTGACTGCGAACGTCTATGGCAACAACACTGCCAGAAGGCTTGCATCTGAAATTTTGTGTAGTGCAGTGTAGTGCTGTGCAGCGTAACGCAGTGCAGTGCAGTGTAGCGCAGTGCAGTGCAGTGTAGCGCAGTGCAGTGCAGTACAGCGTTGCCAGCCTTTGAAAAATAAGCATGCTCGTGAAGGTCCCTTCATGAGTTCAGGCGGGTGCTCTTCCGATCTGTTAATCCCCCCCCCCCCCCACAGCAACATCCTCCGCAATCTAAGCAGACACCGGTATGAGACCGAGATAACGCTGGTAAGACGATATAAGTATTTATATGTATGTATATACATATAGATAATACACCCAGACTCGAAGCGGGAATCGAACCACGGAGCGGACGACAGTGTCACTGCCGAGTGCGCCAGCGGGCCAATCAAAAAGCATCTTTTCCGTTTCCTCTCCTTCTCCGCTCCAGGTGTGTTCGATTCCTGCGGTCTTTGGTTGCAGGTTGACACGTTTTTGGAACCCACCCCCTTTCGATAACCAAGAAAACAGTAGTTTTATAATGATTTAAAGCAGTATGTTAATAAAAGTCAAACAATTGAAATATTGACATGTGACGTCACAAAGGTTGTAGAGGTATACCCCTACCCGTTGTCACATTTTGGTGAACCCCCCTTTAAGGGAAAGTCGTTTATAAATAATAAATATATATACAGAACTAAATGACACACAGACGTCTGTTCCTAAGGTAGACTTAATGCCTGTGTTATAGGTAACAGACGCCTGTTACACACAAATATTTATTTTCTTTGTAGAAATATAAAAATATATACATATTTATAATACACCCAGACTCGAGTCGGGAATCCAACCCACGAACGGAAGGCAGGGTTACTATGTGCATAACTATGAACTCCGCTCAATCTTGTTATGGCTCCGTCCATTAAAAAACCGCGTGTTTTCTGCATCATTTTCTTTAATTCTGTTGATATGAAACAAATTGTTAATGAGTTTGTTTTATATAGTTTCGGAAACATTTTTAGAGGTTATGCTGCTCAAAAGTAAAGTAACACTCCTAAATATTGACTTCAGTACAAACAGAACTTTAGTGGCTGTGTGTCGTTGAAAATTGTCGTCATATTATAATAGAGACGACTGATGTATATTTTTAATATATTGTGGTAATTAATCATTTCGACTCAAATGCCGACCACTGATTAGGCCACGACCTCCTCAATTTATTTGAAATATATAAAAAGTTAGAGTAATCGAAATTCAATATTAATACGACAAGAACACTATTGGAGCCTCAATAGCTCAACGGTATAAGGTATGGACTGAAATCCGCACGGTACCCGGTTCCAACCCCATCGCCGTTGGAGCCTCCATTTATTTATTTCGACTTGAAATAGGTAATAAAATGACAAATATTCACGTCCGTTTCCAACATAATCCCTGATTTGTGACAGAAATCATAAACAAACGAAAGTATAATTTATTTAGTACCCAGGATTCTACGCCATAAATAAGAGCCGAATGGACAATTAATATAAACACTTTGCTTTTTATATGGATGGGCATTATGCTGTCGTACAACGTACCTGTGGGCTCTCGCAATTTCATCTAGTCAGTATTCATGCGGTGAGTTATTTCATCGTCTGTGATAAGAGAACTGAGATATTTATATTTATCAACTTCGCTTACCTACAGTTGACCCTGTAATTTCTTCGCAACAGCAAGTAACCCTGTAGTTTAATTTCAACTTTGTTGTTGTGATTGTCTGTTGAGAAGAAGCATCGAACAAGCTCTGTTTTATTTCGGCTTATCTTTAATCCAGGAGTTTCCCAATCACAAGGGTATCTTTAATGAGAATGATGTCATCAGCATATAGTGGATCCCATGGTGCCCCCTTCTGTATATTTGCAGTTAAGTGTTCAATTATAAACTAAAAAGAAGTGGACTGAGAGCTAATACTGGGTGTATACGGACTCCTACATATACTTTATTCCTACATATCATTACTACTGCGCCTTTTATTTTTTTTGATACAGTATTGTCCATATCAGAAATTACTTAAACATGATATTCTGGCATGTTTTGCGACCGTAAAGACCGCCAAATTATTAATCGAGGCACACGGTCAAATGCCATTTCGGGGTTTATAAAGGCTATGCATCTTTTTTGATTTCCCTACATTTTTCTAACAGAAGACTGTGCAGTACATTAGGTGTAGGTCTTCCAGTAACAAAACCACATAAAATAAAATATAAACAACATGAAGTAATATAAAAAAACCTAGAAAGAAAGAAAAGTTCTTCTTTCCTCTTTCTCACATAAGATCGGCGTGAAGTGGCGTCTATGCTGTCACTCAAGTGATAGTACTATTGTCACGTTTTGTTTGGGTTATAAGAGTTCCCGGTGACCTAAAACCATAAGAAGAATAGTAAGTAACTTTCAATAATTTTTTCTTCAAAAACATTACATATATTGGTAGGTTGTATTATAGGAAAATATTTACAGCGAGTGTAATTCAATGTATCGGAGAAAATTATTTTGGCACAAAATAATTGGTACTTAAAAAACAAACGGATTTTAAGATCAACATATTTTCCTTACAATGTTACTACTTGAGACTACTCAGACCCTTACCATTCACACAGAACAATTGCTTAGATTTTATCTTTGAAATACTTTCGAGGTAAGCAGTATTATACTCACTAATTTCAACTTACGTCTTCATCGGCTTTGTTTTCTTCAACTTCAATATTTCAACCTCTATTTCATCCCTTTCAAATTTAATTTTATATGTTCTTCCCCAAGGTCTCATCTTGGACTATTCTAAAATTTATTAAAATTGGTTTGACGGTTAAGACGTGGAAATGCAACAGTTAGAGTGACATTCACATTTATAATATTACTACATGTGCCCGCGACTTCGTAAGCGAAAAATTAGACAAAAGAAATAGATTCAGTTTTTGTCCTCGATAAATGGGCTATCTAACGCTGCAAGAATTTTTCAAATCGCACCAGTAGTTCCAGAGATTATCGCGTCCAAGTAAAGAAACAAGCACTCTTCAGCCTAATATATTAGTCCATACTAATGGAATAATTATTATAATATTAGTATAGATATTATGGAATGAGAAACGATTTACATTTTAATGAAAGATACCCGTTATATTACTAAGTCTGGGACCAATCAAAGTTGAGGTTTGAATTATTCCATTCAGATATACCTATGGAGTTTGGAGCAACTTAATATAACAAATTGTGATATGAATGATGAACGATACTGTCGTCATATGATTTATTTTATGCCCCACAGGGGACAAGCGGGAATACCCTATAGTTTGATACACATTGCGTCAAAAGGGACCAAAGACGGACAGTGGTAATTTGTACACGTCTTCAAAAATGATCCGCTTTGCGGAGACAAACAAATTGGATGTGGGCCTATGGCTTATTCTTGGATATAAATTGCAAATATGAATCTAGTTAGAAGAATGCAATATTGTTTTATTTGCAATAAAACTAGTAAAGATACAAGAAGAGAAAATACAAGAAAACCCTGCTAAATCGCATCCTCATGATTCTTACGCAAAAATGCCATAGTTTTTTTTTGTTTGTGTGCTTCACTGCACGAGGTAACGTGCGTTTTATTAACTTATAATTTTTTAGTGATTTTTTAAAGCCGAAGAAAAAATTTAATCAATAAAGTAGAAAATAACCCCTATTTTCAGGAGTTTTTAAATTATTATATGATATAAAAACAATTTACTATAAATTCATACTGTGTGGCATTATATTGCAAGCATTGGACTCATTGAAACGTGCTCGTAGCTCTAGATTGTAGGGCAACTATTTGTGTTTTAACTTCAAATACCGCAGATGCACTGGAAATGAATTAAATTCATCTAAACGAGATGACTGCGCTGCCTCAAGGAAGGTAAAACTCCTTATGAATTCAAAAGGAAACGTTTATTTTCCGACCGATATTTTTAACGTGATGATATAAAATTACTTCAACAAATTGTATGCACATTTTTGTCCTTGAAGACTACAAAGTACTACAAAACTTTGCGCATCTGCACAAAGTCCTCGGTCACGCTACATGATTATCGAAATAAAGCTATGTCTGGCTCTAGCATCGCGCTATAACGACACACCTATGGTGGTAAGAAACGTATGAAGACAGTAAAAGAGCCTGGCAGGTGACACGACAGATGCGTTGCAGTTGTCTATGGGCGTCGCGTCAGCGTGTACCGTATGCCCGTTTTCCCTATGCTGTATAAAAAAAAAAAACTCTAGGTAGACGATATCACGGGTAGCAAGTTCTTATATTACAAGGACCAAACAACCAGGCTGTTCACCTAAGTAGTCACTGAGGCGAACCACCGCTCATGGACATCTGCACAACCAGAAGGTTTGCAGACGCATTGAAAGCTTTTAAAGAAGGGTCGTGAGAGTTCGTAGATCTCCTCTATCTGATCCCACGGAAAACTCTTTCTTAAGGGGGTCTCCACTAATTATAAACTACCTGTTTGGCATATCTGGGTATATCTGGTTCTAGCATATCTGGGTCGCCCAGTCGGTTAACGTCCAGTTGGACGACCCAGACATCGGTGGGTGAAGTCACAAAAGATCACCAAGCTCTGGGCAAAGCTGATTTGCGTGAAACAGAGAACCGAGTGGCGACAGGAGCTCCTGGCGCCACCCAGACACCACTACGCCAACGAAAATATCAGTTTATACGTATTTTTATTCTTCGTCTATTCTCTTTAGTCCAGTCTCGAATTCTCACCTTTTTCGGACATGTATCAAGACGTGGAGTTTTGTCCATTGAGCGCCTGGTGGTTCAGGGTAAAGTAGACGGTACTAGACCGTGTGGAAGGTCCCCCTTGACGCGGACTGACCAAATTAAGTTTGCCGTAAACAATCATGTATGACAGAATTGTTCCCCATTACAAGTTCTAAATAAAAGTCCGCGACAGTATATATCTATCTCTTATGGTTGGCTTACTATAACCTTTTTTATAGTAACCAAATCTCTTCCATTATTTGTGAAGGTGTTTTTATAAACATGATATCAATCCATATCCAAAACTTTCTATAAAACTCCTAATAAGAGTGGTTCACGCGGACAAAGCCGCGGTCACAAAGCTAGTATACATACTAGGTAATCCTTGGATATTATAAAACAAAATCCGAGGCCGCGAAGGAAGCGGACCCTGGTATTTACCAGGGTCCGCTTAGATTGTAGTGGATGTGGCTGTGGGGCGTCTTAAGATAACTTATTGGGGCGAGTTTAGATGACCGATTGACATCTGAAGTCATCCTCGGAAGCCCCACAATCTCTACAACCTTACGACTAATATCACAAAGTGACATTAATTGGGTCCGACTGTATAACAAGTTCCTATCTTACGCAGTCAAAGTCCAATTTCCTTACCAATGCCATGTTTAATTAGAGGCAGCGCCACGCTTCAGTCCTTTTGCGCTGCAGCCGAATTGGGCCGGTGCGGCTTGGCACCAGTATCTCTTTCTTACATAAAATGCTATCACCACAACTGATGGTATTGTTGTCGCGTTTCGTTCGGTTTGTGAGATATCCCGGTGGCCTAAACCCCTCTTTAAAGACTTCTGGTTTGATAATAATGAGCTGAATTTGACTCTATTCATAGTGCCGATTATGCGCCCTGTACGATCACGTTTTTCGGGTCGTCGGCGCGTGTGGCACTATAGGTCGGCGGATTGGGACGAGATGCGGTCCTTCTTCGCATCTTACCCATGGAGGCGAGTTTGCTTCTCGTCGGATGATCCGGATGTTGTAGCTGACGCTGTTGCCGATGTGGTACTGCAGGGCATGGAACTCTTCATTCCGTTCTCATTAACCCTATCACTACTGCATATGGACGGACCACACAAAATAATCCAAAAGGGGCATTAGCTTAAGATAAGGTCCATTAAGGGGTCTCAAATATAATTATCTATATTAAATGTATAAAAACAAAAGGTCCCCTAACAGGAAATCTCGAAAATCGAATGACGTATAAAGATGAAATTTGGCAGAGAGGTGGTCTTTAGGTTAAATGTCCGCTAAGAATGGACTTTGCGATCCGTATTCAGCTTTTGAGCTTAATAGCTTAGTCATTAATCAAATAATTCAAAACTGAGCTATAATATAGATTATATTATAGCTTAGCTTTGATCTTATATTAGATTAAAAGTCCTTAAAATCTAAACATCTGTACAAAAAAAAATGGCCAAAAGCGTGTCAAGACTCGCTTATATAGAAGGATTCCGTATCCGATATGCGATAAAGGTATTGGTTAGAAAACTGCAAAAGTTGTTCACCGATTTCAGTATTTATTACATAGTAAATAAAATATTAAATCTTTTTTTTTAATTTAGTTTCTTGATATATTTTTCAACCCTCGAAGAAGTTTGACGTGTCTGTCTGTGGCTCCATAACTCCTGAACGAATGAAGCGATTCCAATTTATTCAATTTTTATATTAAAGGTGCGAGTGTTTTAGACATGTTTGATGAAAATCTGTTGAGCCGTTTAAAAGTTGTGGGGGGGGAAAGTGGGGAGCTCAAACCACTTCACACCAATCTTATGTGAGAAAGAGGTACTGGTACCCGGACGCACCGGCCCAATTTAGCTTAAAGCGTGGCGCTACCTTTCATTGGATATATAGTACATTTTCTTTTATATCGAAAACCGCAGCACTTATAATGCTGAAATTAGGCAAGGAGATAGTTTATAATTGGTAGACATCCGTTGAAAACGGATTAGGGCCAGATTAAGGAATTTTAAGGGCTCTCGCAAGTTTACTAAAGCGAAGTGTAATTTTAATAGAAAACTTAAGTAACGGCTAGCACTGATTTATATTTGATATCTGACCTCCTCCGTGTTTCGGAAGGCATGTAAAACAGTGGGTGTCGATTAATGTCACTGAATGATATCAATCGTGAGATTGTAGAGACTGTGGGGGTTCCGGGGATGATGTCTAATGGCAGTGGGTCATTTTAACTCGCCCCACAGCCATATCCTCTGCAATTTAATCGGTCCTTCAATTCAGCTGCAGACCAAAAAACTTCAAGCGTGGTGCTACCTCTAACAAATATTCCCAGCAATGCCCAGCAATGGGCAATTAAAGGCTAATAGATAGAGTGGTCAGGTTTAACGAGTACAAAAACAAATATAAAAACAAATATAAAAGGTAACTGTAGCCACTTAGCTAGGTAGTTAAGCGCATATAGAGAGAGTCTAGAATGAAACTTGCTAGCATGTTATCAAACCCAATTGGTTGCGGTTTGATTCGATGGGATTGCCTCAATAAAATAATAGCCCCTTAATTATAAGCGTTTACAAAGCGATCTAAGTAAAGGATTGTAGTCAATTCACGTTTTGTTTTCTAATGTTTGTAAATGTACTTGTTCCTCAAGATGATTCTCACGATCTAACTCGCCTTTTATTATTAAGGAAGAGTACTTATTAACCACCCAATAGTATAATGTTGATTGGGCACTCTTTTGCGTCTACAAAGGTCTGAAGTACATTCGATCTCTGTATAATTAGGGTTCCACGAAAAAGAAACTCACCAAATATTTCGCGGACACAAATAGATATTAATTATGAAGGAGATTGATTTTAATTATATAATTGTTCTTTTTACTAATAGATCAGTTTTTTTTTATCAGAGTGAGCTATGAGTATGTAAGATGATAAAGTCCGTACTTGTATTCGCAGATCCAAGTGGGATTGATTCTTAACTGTATCACATGAGGATGTGGCTGTGGGTCGAGTTAAGATAATCGATTGCCATCTGATGTCATCCTCGGAACCCCCACGATTTCTACAGCCTTTCGATTAGTATCACAAAGTGACATTAATCGGGTCCCACTGTTTTACGTGCCTTCCGAAACACGGATGAGGTCGGATATAAGATATAAACCAGTGCCAGAATGGGTCATCCATCTATCACCCAGTCGCGGCAAGAGCAACATCACCTAGCGATCAACGCTACCCGATCAAGTACAGTCTCGGCAGGTAGTGTGGGACTACTCGGCTGATTGCCGGAATACCCACTAAAAACCAGGGGTTACCTTCTTCGCCACAGTGAGAGGTATCATAGGATCACAATTATGCAAGTCTACCATAACGCCTCTGGGGGATTCTACAATACGCTTCAACACAAAAAGATGCTAAATTAAAATATGATTGCGCTGGATATGTCTGCCGCATATGGAAAACCAGTACTAGCCGAAAATTTGAGCCCGTGACAGTTGAAAAAAAAAACTCGGCCAAGGGTGAGCTGTACTCGTGTTAAAAGGTCTTTTTTATACTTATTTCAATACAGTTTCACTAAGGATGCTTACTGTGAACTGTCTGTCCTTAATTCCATTGGTATTGGTGCGACAAATGTAAGCTTCGTATCTTCGACTGACCCGTTGGCGCCGTGGTGAGAAACTCAGCCTTACATTCCAGAGTCATGAGTTGACATATCTCAACGAGTTTATACATTTTGTCCTTGAAGACTGCAAAGTACTTAAAAATTTTGCGCAGCTTCAGAAATTACCCGGCCACACTGCATGATCATTGAAGTGAGGCAATGTCTGGCTCCGGCATTAGTCTAATGTAATAATAGGCCTCTGATTAGTGATTAAGGTTGTTAATCTGAGAATTTCTCAAATTATCTGTATTCCGTAAATCTATCTGTAGGCAACCAATTTATATTTGATTAAATGAATGTTTTATATCCAATTGAACGGACCGTCACAAAGTCTAAAAGTTTTGAACTCTTTCTCTGTCATGGCGAAATGTAAGAAAGATGCATTTTGTTTAGCATGGTTTTTGGAGTTCACTCCTTATGAAACGATGTAAGGTCCGTGGTATGAAAAAATATGAGTAGTGACATTTAATGGGACAGATGTTCCGCGTTCCAGTGTTACGCTCCCCACTCCTCCTATACCGACCCGATTTTATATCGCCTCTGTATTTGTATCAACGCATTTGTCTTCCACTAGCAAAGTTCGCTGTCTAACTTATACCGTTAATCTTAGCTGGAACCATTTGTATGACGCAAAATATTCCGGGTATTCTGCATCATAATATTATCAGGCCCCGCGACAGATCGTCGACCCATCTAGTTGCTGGACGACCAATGCTCCGCTTTTCTAGTGTCAGCCATCTATCTCTCAGTCAATGCCTTACTCCATCTGTAGTCACAGAGGTACATATATGGGTGTGTAAATCATATGGTGACATTGTCTGGACCTGGTCTTCGAAACCTCTAACCTTTTCTGTCTTATATTATCTTATATCTTATCTTATCTTATCTTTCTGTGATTCGGAAGGCACGTGAATTCGCATATGCGATGTTGGCCTTTGAGAAATGAGTATGCTCTTTTCTTGAAGTCATACACGTCCTATGCAATTTAAGTAGACCAGGATAATGCTAGGTGGAGAAATACTACGAGTGTTCTATATTAATAGTGTATTAGAAGATTTCAAGTGACACAGGAACCTGCGGGCCTTTGTGAAGTTATTAAAAAGTTTTATAGAGTGATAATACCTCACTTTGGCCGGGCGTTAAATAAAGCCGGCTAAGTGCGAACTTACCGCTCACACCGTTGTAATTAAAACTTTTTATCATTAATTTACACTGGAATTTTTTATTGCACTTTAGCCCTAATGCGGCGGTCATTACGCTGGCTTTTGCGTGAACTCAAAGGGACATAAAGTACACTCAAAGGTACACAAAACTACTATGGTGAGCGACGTGCTGAGCAATTATTTTTTTATGGGAGTAAAGCGATAAACAAATCTACGAAAAAAGACATTAGCACTCCGGGAGTGCAGACAGAAATGAATACAAAACTTGATCATACAATCGGTAACGGTAAGTGTCGGTAACGGTAACAGAGTTCCGTGGTATTTTCCATTACAAACATGCCAACGTGACTAAACAGGTTTTAATATAATACACCGTATACATATAGCTCATGTAAAGCGTTTAGTGATGTTTACAGGAGCTCCATTATTTTTGTTCACTCAAAAAATGCTCAACGCGCCTATATGTACATATTATACATACAAAAAGGACGTCCGAGAAGAGAACAAAATCACTCTTCAAACGTCGTCCTCTGGAGTTGCAGTTTTCTATGGATATTGGTAGTCAATCAAGTGAACGACACCTGCTACTTGCCTCTTGTTATATAAAAAAAATAGTAGACTAGCTTCTGGAGTGACGTCTGAGATGGTAGGGCAAAATTAGGTAGGCAATAGATACCTGTTTCTTCCTGACGTTAAAAGGGAATTCCCAGAATGCCCCAGGTTGATGTCTTCCACGACGATACCAGGACAAAATTTCTTCACAAATTGGATACATTTGTTCGAGGAAAGTGGAGAAGGTATCTATCGGAAAGCGGATCCCGTAGTCGTAGTGCGTACACTTCTCTGCTTACTTTTTCTACTTCTGCTTTACTTTCGAAACAGAACGTCAAATGGAACCTTTCTTCTACCGTTTTAGATGACTTACTGCTAGAAATTGCTAGCACGAATGACATAGGAACTCGCGCGTATCGATTCCTTTGACACTTTGACCTTCATTTGACATTCGATTTGGAAGGCAAGCTATCAAGATATGTTCGTGCTAGGCTCTCTGATTAGAAGATATAACGTTAAGAAGACGGAGAAGAATACATAGTAACTAACAGTAGAATCACATGGTGCGCCATCATTTAGAAGAGGGGAAGAAGGAGGTTGTTACACTTTACAAAAAAGAAGGAGCACAACGCAAAATAATATAATAAGATAAGTACTTAGTAATGGTAATAATAAACGTTCTCGCACATATTTTCAAATTAAATATGCACTCCGACTAAAATGTAGAATAAACGCAGCGGGACTGGCACCGAGACAAGCGCGTCCCGTAGCTTATTATTTCATTTGACACCACTGACAGTCACGTGAGAGCGTCGTGATTTATACCACACAGGTGACCTAAATATAGCGTCGACTAGACCCTTTGGTGCAAAAGTAAGCGTCTTTGATAGTTTGAATAATTAATAAAATCCAGCGAACCTATCTTTAGTACTTTAAATAAATGCGCAAACGAATACAAAGAAAAATCAATACAATGCGAGCAAAACTAATGCCGTGTTTAATTTGATGGCTAATTTACCTTATACGATTACGCTTCCCGCTTCCGCTCATAACTTGTGTGGTTCTACAGACGGTTGTCCCGGAGTTCCGCTTATTTCTCTGGTGTTTAAATATGCGAGTAATAGAAGAGCTTATATGTATTTGCGGCACAGATCGTGTTGCAAACAATAAAATCAATACTATTGAAATACTAGAGGAGACTATTGCATATACGGCATTTCCATTCCCGCTCATAGATATGAGCGGAAGCGGAAATACCGTGTAAGTGCGATTCTCGAGGCAGTTTCCCTGGTACTCCGCTCACGTCTCTCAAGGGTTTCATATTATATGTGAGGCTTAGAATAAATTATGGACAGTAACACTAGTACCGTGTTCAAGTTAGGTGGTTTTTATAACTTTACCGTTTCCGCTTCCGCTCATAACTTGTGCGGTTCTCAAGACGGTTTCCCCTGAGGTACGCTCAGTTCTCTCAAGGATGCTTATATATCCACGGCTTAGCTTGTTTTATAAACTGTAACACATGTGCTATGTTCAAGTTAGGTGGTTTATTTATCGTTACCGTTTCCGCTTCCGCTCATAACTTGTGCGGTTCTCAAGACGGTTTCCCCTGAGGTACGCTCAGTTCTCTCAAGTTAACAGTAAATGTTATTTTTATTGGATCACGTCCAAGTCCTCGGCCTTGCCCGTACCGCTCGGGCAGCCGGCGCCAATGACGTAAGTGCAACACAGCTGTTTTAATTTAATTTATTTTATTACAAAAGAGGAATATTTTATAGGTTCTATATACAAGTGCCATTAAACCATGTAAACGGTTTGTCTTGGCACTTAGCAGTACTCTTCGCTATTATTTATTTTTAAAAATAAAACAGAAGACGTCAAACTGCAGACGGTCACCTTAACTCTCCACAAAGCCACATTCTCCGTAATTTGGGGTTCCTATTACGGGACCGGGATAACGCTAGGAAGAAGATGCATTTAGATTTTTTTGGACATAAAGACAGTTTAATTTTTTTTTAATATGCATAGTTTAAATGGGGAAATAGCGCAGTTCCGTTCACGAACCAGGAAGAAAAATAAGCGCTTCCTTGTTGCGACTGATTAAAATATTCCTGGACTAAGGAAGTGACAAATAATAATAATAAATAAATAGCTAATTGACACCCGGAAATCTGATCCTAAGTTAGACAGCTTAATGCCTGTGTTATAGGTAACAGCCGCCTGTACACAAATATTCTTTTTTCAATAGGTAAATACATACATATAGAGACACCCAGACTCGAGGTGGGGCAGCATAGTTATCATTGTCAATGACTTGAAAGCATTCGGATATGTCGAAGATATTCCTTTCGACACATAGCTCTGTCTCATTATTTTTTGTTTGTTACCCCAAATAAATATATCTGTCAAAATAATAATATCATTTTATCAAGAATAACAATTTAAATTGAATAGAACGTTATTGTACTACTAACGCAATCTTACTCTTATTATTATTTTTTAAAGAATATTATGAATATTAGGAAAAGCTTGTATTAGGAGTGGGTGCGACAATACCCCAACGGCGGCGGGGTTTGAACCGGGACCGGCTGAAATAAGAATATTCTTAAATATATGTTACATAATGCATTGTATGTTGAATAGCAAAGTCTGGGAAAGTTACTGAGTAAGTGCAATGCACTCCAACTTTACTGAGTAAGTCTGTGTAAAGTGATAACGGAAATATCTTCCGTGTAAATGAATTGATGACGCCGGAGAGCGGAGAGAGAGGTTGCGGAGAGCGGAGAGAGAAAGAGCGCGGAGGCTGAGCTCGATCAATACCGCGTCTTCGATGTCCAAAAATCATAGAGTGTTCTTAGGAAATCTTTAAACTAACACCGCCAGCTGAATTACACAACACCTCGTCTTGAGTATTTACATGTTTAAACTTCCGATTCCAAAATGTAGTGATTATTTTGTTGTTAATGAGAGCTCAGTCCGCAAAACCTCAGCACCTGCATTCGACGGGAACTAGGGATGTAAAGGAGAGGAAAGAAAGAGTGTAGAAACTACTGTCACAGACGGCTTCGGTGTTGAAGCGAAACGTGCGTTGAAACACATCGGAAAGTCAGTGTAGTGCTTTTGTGGCGGATTCGGCGGTGTAGCTTTCGGGTTGCAGCATTACACCGATTTTCCTTCGTATTCATTTGCGGATTAAAGCAAAATAGTTTGGTTTTTCATGCATGTCATGGAGTTCCGCAAAGTAACGCCTGATTCTATCAGCTAATAATACTTATTAATGTGTCATTTAAATTCCCTTTGATTGGCTTTCAAACCTCTAACCTTCTGCGTATTTCCGAAGGCACGTAAAACTGGGTCCCGATTAATGGTCACTGAATGATGTCAGTTTTAAAATTGTAGAGATTTTGGGGGTTTCGGGAATGACGTAAGACACTTTAACATGCCCCACAGTCACATCCTCTGCAATCTAAGTGGGCCCTGGAACTGGCCCCCCTAACCTAAACTGCAATAACCCTTAGAAGAAGAGATAGGTCGTTGTTTTGGTTGGCTAGCATCAATTACTGTTCTAATTAGCTGTAATGAACTTTTGACAAGGAAATTATCATACAGATGAGATGTTTAATGCAATCAGTGCCAAATAACATCAGTACTTAGTTATAGTAATTTTTATTTTTTGAATCATGTTACATAGTTCAATAGAACCCTGCCCCCTAAACTAGGTAAGCCCGTATCTTAGGAGCCAGTGCATTCCCAAAAATTGGTACAACTGTTCATAAGTGGGCACGTAACACAGTGGGTCAAACGTTCTCAAATATCTGACCATCTGGTCGGGTATTTGGAAACCAGTGTCATAATGGGTCACCCATCTATCACGCAGCCGCTACAGAACTGCTTAAGCTAACGATCGACTCAAACGCCGACCACTGAATAACCTATGACATCCTCGTTATTATTATATGCTGATTTGATTGAATACAAACACGAACACCACTTCCTTTTGTTTGTTCCAACACGATTTACTTTTCGCTTTGCCATTCATTTTTTATTATACAAACCCGTCCCGGTACCAGTAGCTCTTTCTTACGTTCGGCTTGAAGTGGCTGCAATGCTATCACGTCAAGTGATGGTATCTGGTTAATCAGTAGTCGGTATTTGAGCTGATTGCTAGGTTAAACAGTTCTTACCGCGGGCGAGCGATATATGGGTGACCAATTTTGACACTGGTATTCAAATATCCGAACTCCATAGTGTGTGGAATAAACAGTGGGTCCCCATTAATGTCACTGAGTGATATTAGTCAGATTGTGGGGGTTCCGGGGATGACGTCAGGCGGCAGTAGGTCATCTTAACTCGCCCCACAGCCATATCCTCTTATTTAAGCGGACCCTGGTACTGGACCTGGATAACGCTAGGTAGAAGAAGAACCAAATAAGTACTAGGGTGTCAGGAGTTAGGTGGTGATAGTTGAAGTCTGACGTCACAGCCACATCGGCTAGGACACCTCGCGGCATTAAGAGAAATATAAATGTATTGTCAATGTTGTTACATTCAAAAAGATTGATGTCATACTATTTTTTTTTAATTAATCAGCTCTGGACAGAAGTATTTTATGACTATGATTGATGTAAGTATAATAAAGTGTTGCCAGCACGATAAATAATATACCAAATGGTAGATTGTTATTATAATATTTGTCAGTCGCATACGAAACTCGTTGCAATGCTAGATGCGCTTGCAGCGCGCACTCAAATGCCAGCTCTTGCGTCATAACGGTCTTCCTGGTGCCACGCAGCCTAATCTTAGCTGCCAATGACGTCAAAGCTGATCTAGATTTAGTAATAGTTAAGTGTTGCGTACTGTCGTCTGGTTAAAACGGTGGCCGCTCTCGCTGATTGACGATTACAAATCGTACACCACGACAACTGCCCATCGTAACTCTACTCTCGTTTTGTATAGTTAACGTTTAATGTATTTTAATAATATGGTACACGTAGTGTTATGTTACCCTGGTAGTAAGAGTTGCCAGAACAGAAAATAGACAGACATTTCTGCGACATTTGCAGGCTCTATTCTTTTTCGCCTTCGTACATATGTATATTAATAACTGTAAATTACAAACGCCATAAACAAAGATCAGCCTAAAGCTAATTTAAAAAAAAAAACACCGTTAGGTTACTGATTAATACACAGTATTCTCTCATAGTCAATCGATGTTAATGAAATTTGCCCACTGTATGTATTTTGGTCCAACTTAAAATATAGGACAATTCTATGTTACATGGAGTATCAATATTTTTTTTTCTTTAATCTGTGTTCGAGTAATACAACTTTTGCGTGGTGCGCTTGTTATATTGAGTACTGAACCGAAGTGAAAATTAAAAAAAAATGATATCAAAGAAAAAACTCGTAAAGCACGGAGACATGCTTCACCGCGAACGCATCCTGCTCTCTCCCTTGGAAAGGAAATCTTTTTTAATTATACTAGGGTGGGCAATGGACGGATAAATTTATGCTTACCTGCATTACTTTTGTTTTACGAATAGCTCTATTGGATATTTTGTGTTCTTCAATCTTCACAGTGTCTGTAACGCTTTTCTGTATATCTGTGCAAATTAATAAAATTGTAGCGATCGATTTATGTGCCTATTTCTACTGTTATCGCTATTTATAAGTTACTACACGGAATAAAAATAATTTGCATAAGAATTTAATAAGATCAATTCTCGCATGCTTGGAAAATTGCGTTATAAATGTCAGAAATGGCCAAATAAAATGTTATTTCGTCATGATTAAGCTTTGAATCTATCCTATAATAAAACGTATACATGTGTGTGTAAATGATTTTGCATTGGTGTGCGTGAGGGTTCATTTTAATAATTTGATATTTTTATAGTGCATATTTTATAAGAATATTAGCATTCGCACCTCATCTTATAAACAAAACAATAATAGTGCCAAATTCCATAATCCTCCGTTCGCGCAATTTTCGTTAAACGGTATCGAAAATTTTTGCTGCTTTAATACGTGACATCAATGTATAGATAGATTAATTATACGATATTTCAAAATCTATTTCGGTATCGACGCGTGCCCCGAATTAATTCTATACATAAATACCTATACGTAACTAATTGTCAGTCCGTGTGCTGTGTTGTGAACACTTGCGAAGGGCGAGGTTGAGGCATTTTCGGCGAGGGTTGTGAGACTCGTACGCACAATAATTCTTTTATATTTAAAAGTCTATTCCCTCTTGAGAGTCTATGGGCGTACAGAAGAGAAGCGAGCGTGAATTTATTTGATATCTTTCCATGTTGTCTTTATAAATTCTTTTTTTAGTTCTATTTTTGAATATTATATGAAGTACTTATATGCGTTATTTAAAAAAAAAACTAATATTTAAGATAGAAGAAAAAAAACAAAGATTTCAAAGTGAAAAATTCAATGCAGAGACTATCGTAAAGAATGTATAAAACTGGAAAGTTTTGTGTGTGTGTGTAAATCGTTTAGCATCGGTGTGCGTGAGGTTTTATTTTTAATAATTTATTAATAATGCATATTTTATAAACATGTTAACATTCTCACACTGTCCTTTATATAAACTATAATTGTGCCGATTTTCGTATTTCGTCTGCGCAATTTCGAAAATGGGTCCCCAACGTTTTTGCTTCACGTATTATTACCACATAAAAATATTATACGTACGATAAGTGCGATGTTATATTATAAAGAAATCTGTCGAGTATCCGATTACTCTCATCGCTTCGGGTAATTTCGGAAGAAGTACACAATCTGTAGATCCGCTTCCGCCGGAAGACAGCCCCCCACAAAATTTTACATCTTTGTTGTAAAATGGGGCAAACGGAGGTTCAGAACAGAAGGTTCCCAGGTGCGTTGCTGGGCTTTAAGAAATGAGTATAACCTTTTTTGAATGTATCTAAGTAGTATCGGAATTACCGGAGCTAGTGACTGGTTCTGTAGAGATCTTGTAAGAGGCAGGAAATTCCTGGAGAACCACATGTTTGCGAACTTGGGGATATGGAGGTGATGAGGTTGAAATTTAAAGTTCTGACGAGACGGGTTGGGCGTTCCAATTGAATGATTGGGGTTAGGAGTTCCATGATTTTGATCGGCCGGTGTTGCTGACCGCTTTATTTGAGAGACGTTCGGTTTAACATCTCCGTTTGTTTCCGTCGTCGGTGACATCGGTGCCCCGTTTGCATCTGTAAAATGGATTAAATATGGTAATTATTAAATTTATTTGTTTCATATATTTTTGTATTTAAAATGATTTCCTACCTCCATTTCTGTCAGTTTGTGACAACAACACCAAATCCAATCTCATGTGACAAAGAGGTACTGGTACCCGGCCGTGTCGGCCCAATTCGGCTACAAGCATGGCACTACCTCGAATTATTTTTACGTATTAAATAAATATATACAGGACTATATGACCCACGAGCGCCTGTCCCTAAGGTAGACAACTTAATGCCTGTGCTATAGGTAACAGACGCCTGTTATACACGAGTATATATTTTTTGTAGAAATATATATCGTAGTACTTTATTCTGGATGAAAGATACGCAAAATCCTATGATATTCGTAGGATCTAACGTACTTTAGCCGCGAGGGCGCAACAAAAAATAATGTAGCGTCAGCTTTGACGCACGACTAGTAGGTAGTATTATATATTTATTAGGTATAGTCCTCATATAACTCGTAACGTTTGTTTTTTTTTAAATTAGCCTATTGTGTCCCAGTGCAGGCCTTACCCTCCTTAATCCATCTTTTCTAGTAAACACCAACCATGCTCCACCTCACGCATAATGGTCGTCCTATTGCGACTGACTGCAGGAAAGCTGCTCGCGTCGAAGATAATGAAGAAGAAAATAGATAAAGGTTTTTCCCTAGGCATAGCCCGGGAATCTATTTCATCACGTTCGAATTGAAGCGAGCAAATGAATCGGAAAATAAGAGTGTTAAGGCACAACCATACTAAAATAAAAAAGCCCTATTTGTATATACTATAGGAACTAAGGGATTAAGTTAGCAATTATAAATTTAGGTCGGTTTTTTTAACAACGGACAAAGAGGAGAGGGGGGGGGGGGGGGGGGGGGGTTAGGTTTGAACTAGTACTATGCGCTTTTTTTGCCTCAACAGCATACTTGCTTGTGTCCTAAGTCACATTTGAGGAAGATTTTAGGAAGAATCCGTAAATTGACAGAATTATGGTGGTTTTAACTCAGGGTTGTATACCTCTACTTTAGGTTAGAAGCTGATTTATATAGTTCGGACATGCTCTCATAAGCCATAAATTTATATACTGGTCCCTAACTTCACACCCAGCAGAATTACTTTGTGGAATCAGAGGCCCTAGCACGTACATTTCGAACAGTTCGAATTCGAAGATCAACTATATTTAGGATGAAAATGGCCCTTGGTGCTCTCCGACTACGGGAGTGATACCGAACCATCTTCACCGAAGCCTCAAGATATTAAATCTACCCTTTTATGTATCCACTTTATATAAAGCTTCTCTGATGTCAAGCACTGTCTTCTTGGACCTAGCTTTATGCCGGAGTAGTACCCGGTTCCGCTTAGATTGCAAAGGATGTAGCTGTGGGACGAGTGAAGGTGACGGACCGCCGTCTGACGTCATCCCCGGAACCACTATAATCTCTACAATCTCACAATTAATATTACTCAGGGCATTAGTCGTAATGTCACTCTATATCTTTACACTGCGTATTTCTTACACATTAGCCTCAGACTTTTTTATTGGCTGACTGCAGACCTTAGAGAACGTCACTAGAAAGGAGCCTGTATTTGGGCGATTGTTTGTATTAAGTTGTTAATTTCAATTACGCGTTTTATGTGAGCAAATTCAGCCCTAATTTTAAAGGTGGAAGGGCTCACGATATCTCGATAACCGCGGGTCATATAAAGATTACATTTGGCGGGGAGATAGTTCACAGTTAGTAGCTGCCGACTCGAACTCGAAGTACAAAAACTAGGTATTAAATGATAAAGTAGTAAGTCTGGTATTTGATTACTCTGTGTTGTTTCCCCAGGCGAGGCACGCGCCAAACATGTGCGGATTTCATATCACGACTGCTTCGTTAATGTGGAAATGGATTCTACGATTTTGAAAATTGTATTATGTATGTATGTATGTGTACATACACACCTCATAACCTCGATAACTTGGACTACTGAAGAAAGATTACAGCCATGTGGAATGTTGAATCAGCAGACATTGTCCCGATCGTTGTCTCAGTCAATGGTCTTATAGCGAAGAACTTTAATAAACACCTTAAAAAGCACTCGCTTGATTGTTGGGTCAAGAGTCGGATACAGAAGGCGGTACTGCTTGAGACGGCACGTCCGCAGTCACGTCGTCGCGTCGCAGCAAGAGCAACTTAACCTAGCGATCGACTCAAATGCCAACTACTGATTAGGCCACGACCTCCTCATCATCCTCCTCCTCCTCATAAAAATCACCTTATAGTGTGAAGTGTCAAATAAATATTTTCTTTCTTTCTTTCTTAATATCAGTGTTTTATGTGAAAGGTGAAAAGAAAACACATTTAGATTTTACGTGTTTATTGCAAAGGCGCACACAAAAAGTACACAAGTACTTCATTACAAACAATTG
Source organism: Charaxes varanes (assembly GCA_024363005.1). Classification (NCBI taxonomy): domain Eukaryota; kingdom Metazoa; phylum Arthropoda; class Insecta; order Lepidoptera; family Nymphalidae; genus Charaxes; species Charaxes varanes. The sequence continues at coordinate 1,549,991 of JANCMC010038415.1, forward strand.
GATGGTGTTATGCAACCCGCCCAAATTTCATTTTGAGAAAGTGGCGTTTTTTTATGTGACACAAGAGGCAAAAAGCCAGGCTCACCCGAGTGACTATCGACGCCCATGGTCGGCCTTTGAGGAAGAGTTTGCTCTTTTCTTGAAGGTACCTAAGTCACATCGGTTCGGAAACACCGATAAAATTCAGTGCGTAAAGGTGAAGGTGCGTAAAGGTAAATGGTTCTACATGACCGGGTCCTGGATCGGGATAAAGCTAGATAGAAAATATTTATGGGATACTTAATTATGTGACAAGGGGCAAATGGGCAGGCACCAGCCATATAGAAATAAACGAAGCAAAGTTAAATCCCTATGATACTCTCATTCACATAATTCATACCTGACATCTGTCTACTTCTATGATAATGGCTCTGAAATGCCTCAGGTGGCAGCTGGTTTAATCGATAAATGCGGTGACGGAAAGCCGTTGCAAATTAAACACGTTTATTTTTTAAGTTTTGTCAACGGAATTTCCAACACGACTTACGATCAACTTTATTTTTATTTATTTATTTTATTTTAAAAACATACAATTATTTAAACACTTATACAATTAAGGCGAACAACTTAAACATGAACCAGTTAAGATTCGATAACAAACGTAACAATTCAAAGGCGAAGTGGAAATTTAAGAAACCACAATCAAATTAAAAATTATTATAAAAAATTTGGTACAATTCTAAAAAATCAATGTATTTTATACTGGTACGGATGAAAAATTTCCAACAGTCTAAAGTATATTCAATAGTCCAATATTCTAAAAAGTCTATTTACTTAAATTATCTAAGGTGTGGCCTATAACACGTAGGCTGCTTCGATCCCCAACCTCGTTGGACTGACGTTGCACAAAATCCAAAAATAAGCTTAGTTCTGGACGATAACAGACTATTATTTATAAATAAAGTTTTCCAACCATTTTTTTAATAATATAAATTATAATTTATATTATTAAATAATACTTACTTACTGGAGCGGCTCAGCAACCCAAAATGAGTTTTGACCTCCGACAGGATTTCGCGCTACTTGTGTTGGTCTTGTCTTGTCTTGTCCTGTCTCTCCAATAATATTGGGCTCGTCTAAAAGATCTTGAATTTCCGAGTTCTTTCGGACTCGGAGGCTACCATCTTCGCTCTTTATAGGACCCAAGATTTTGCGCAGAATCTTTCTTTCGGTCAATAGAAGTTTATATTCTTCTTCAAGTGTTAGTGTCCAAGTCTCTCAACCATACATAAGTATAGGCCTTATGACCATCTTATATATTTGAAATTAGATTTTCCTATTAAAAATTTTGGACACTAACACTTTATGAAGGGCTGCGCTGCACCTTAAGCCGTTTTTAATGCAATCAATTTCTTCCTTCCTGGTATTTGTATCGGTGACCGTACAGCCTAGATATTTAAATTGGGGCACACCGTTATAAGTGACATCTCCACCCTGAAGGTATTCTCGTTTGACTCGTGCGTTATTAGAGCGTTTCATGTGGAGATATTCAGTTTTTTCTTGGCTCATACCTAGACCGACCAATTTGGCTTCTGCTTCAAGAGTTGCTACGGATTCTGCCAGTTCTGCCCTAGTTTCTCCAAGCAGGACCAGATGACCGACATACCCTATCATCTTATGCTTTCCATTCAGTTGAACCCCAACATCAAGTGCCAGCACCTTTCTTAAAACATACTCTAGAACTAGATTGAAAAGCATAGGCGACAGGGCATCTCCCTGCTTGAGACCAGTGATTACTGAAAACTCGTCCGTTAGATCGACGTCAACCCTTACTCTCATTCTGCTCTCTTTGGTAGCCATTTCAACCATGTCCACTAGTTTTTTTGGAATATTGAAATTTCTAAGTATGGTATACATCGCGTTCCGGTCAATGCTGTCATAGCCTTTTTTGAAATACACGAATAATGCGTGGATGCTTTGGGCGTAATCCCATCTTTTCTCCATCAGCTGCTTGAGGAGGAAGATCTGGCCAATGGTGCAGTGTTTACGATGGAACCCACACTGATAATAACTAAGGATTTGTTCCGCGTATGGTTCCAGCCTTCTGAGCAGCACGTTTGACAGGACCTTATACGCTGTTGGTAGAAGAGCCATTCCGCGATAATTTGTACACTTCTTTTTGCTGCCCTTTTTGTGGATCGGACAGATAACTGTTGTATTCCATTCTTGCGGCTGTTGTTCTTCCTCCCAGATCTTACGAATGATTTTATACAACTTTTTGTGTATTGGCTCTCCACCGTATTTCCAAACTAAGGGTATTATTAAATAATATAAATAATAATTATCTGGCAGGTTATCAGCAAAAGACGGGTAGTACAAGTGCTTGTTTGCACTACACGTAATTGTATTAGGAGGTCGGATATCAAATATAAACCACTGTTAGAATGGCTCACCCAACTGTCACCCGGTCGCAGCAAGAGCTACTTAACCTAGCTATCGACTCAAATGCCGACCAAGAATTAGGCCACGACCTCCTCAATCGGGATTATCTATTTGTATGTATTTATATAATTTTACGAAAAAAAATTGTGTTTAACAGGCGTCTGTTACCTATATAACATAGGTATTAAGTTACCTACCTTACCTAGTCACGTCAAGTGATGGTATTGTTGCCGCGGTTCGTGAGACTTTCCGATGGCCTAATCTCGTCATTAAAATCCGGCAACGGGGTCAGAAGACTACGGTTCCTTCAGGTTCTGGAGGTCTTCGAGATTTCGTGTAATAAATTACCTTTCGCGTTTATGAATATACATAAAAGCATATGTAATAAGTATGTAAAAGCATGTAAATATGTATACATGTACACACTAGTGTATCCGGCCGCATTCATATAATAGAATATTCAATTCAAGTGGGGCAAATCTTTCAGTATCTAGATAATTTATATTTGGGCTATTGTTTTGAATCATACCCATTCTTGGATTTTTTATTATTTTGTCGAGTTTATTATTAACACACAAATAGAAGTGTTGACAGGCAAACAAAAAACCACACAACCTAATTAAGTATCAGCCATTTTCTCACGAAAGCGCGCCACTCCGTCTTCCCACTGGTATTTACACTATTTGACGATTCAAAAGAGCTTGTAAAAGTCTACTTGAATAAAATATCATTGGAATTTGAATATATTTGATACGCTTACACATCTACACCACTTAAAATACTTCATTTTAATTGGAAGTATATAAAAATGTAGCATTAGAAATAGAACTAACCTTGTAAAGAAGTAACGTCAGTATAACACTATTATGGAGTTGTCTTGAATTGACAGCATAATTATTATTAATTTAATTATGTTTGTACAGTGGAAACTGTTGAGAAAATTAACTTGACTGAGACCACATTGCAGTATGTACTGGGAACTTACGAGAGTTGGACCAACGGGATCAGGCAACAATCCCAGTCAGAGTTGAAGAACAGAACTCATGAGGTATTTTTTTTATATATCAAGAGGCAAACGACCAGCCGGCACTCACCTTAGTGACTACCGACGTGGACAACTTTAACACTGGAGGGCTCGCAGATGCGTTGCCGGTCTTTGCGGAAATTTATGACAAGCATGAAATACTAAACTACTTTGCTTAAATCCGCGAATGAATATGAGGGAAAATCGGAGCAATGCTGCAACCCAAAGATTACACTACCGAATCCGCCACCAAAGCACAGCATTATACTGTCATTCCGATGTGAAACGTGCGTTGAGGCACATCGATAAATCAGTATAGCTGCTGTGCTTTGGTGGCGGATTCGGTGGTAAGATTAATTATATTAATTTTTTCAATTCCTTTCTTTATAAGCCTCATGGACACCTGCACGACCCTAGGATAAAAATTACATCATATTTTGCAATAGCATATATTGTGTTGGTTGAATGTCCGTCTATTTTGCTAAAATTAGACCATTTATATGACCAGGGGCATATGGCATTGTGACCATGTGTGAAGAGTTTGATCAAAAAATTACGGTGCATTTATAAATTTTTCATCGATTTTGAATTTCCAGTTGGTTTGGGGTAGTCTTTACAATTCACCGGGTTATATTTGAATAGGAAAATCTCTCACGTGCTTTAAAATTTATGAAGCTTTATGTCAATAACATCTGATAATACCAGAGGAAAATTTGATTGCTACGACTTATATGGTGTCCTGGACCCCTTTTTATTTATATAATTGGGCTCTTTCTCTCCCAGGGACCTTCCTTTATCTGTCCAATATCTGGTCAGATTCACTACGGGTACGTGATCCCGGAGCACCCCTATATGACACACGGACGTCTGTTCAAAGGTAGACAACTTAATGCCTGTGTTATAGGTAACAGCCGCCTGTTATAGACAAATTTTATTTTTTGAAATATATAATTACATACATATGGTTAATACACCCAGACTCGAGGTGGGAATCGAAAACACGACCTTCGGAGCAGAAGGCAGGGTCACTGCCCACTGCGCCCTACTTTCTGTTATGATTATTTCCATATCCAGAACTAGGTTGTCCCCAACCACGTCGCCTTCCCCAAGCCACCGAAAGCACCCGGTGAGCATAGTGACATGTTAGCTATATATAGGACTATATGAAAGACGGATGTCTGTTCCTAAGGTAGACAATTTAGTGCGTGTTTTATAGGTAACAGACGCCTGTTATACATAAATATATATTTTTTTAATATATAAATACATACATATAAATAATACACAGACTCGAGGTGGGAATCAAACCCACGATGTCTGGAACTTTTAAGTAAAATAACGTTAAATTGTCCTCGAAGATCGATATCTCGACGTAATATTCCTTTATTTAATTTGCCTTTACTAACAACAAATTACGCATAAAATTCACTAATTTATAGAGTATGTCGAAATTACAATGTTAACTTTTTAGAGATTGATATTTTTAACGTATCATGCCTTCAATTTAAAAACTATTACATACTATTTGTATGAAGCGACTAACTTGATTGTTCTCTGTTTAGATTTTAGTTCACTTATGTTATTGTTTTTTTAACTTAGTTGTTAACGTTTGCTAACATACTTTTTATGTGCAATTTTTAAGTGGCAACTTAATTGGTGTATGGTTTAATTTTATATTCTAGTTATATATGACTTATGTATACTGTTTGTGCCCTAATAAAATAAAAAATAATAAAATAAAATAAAAAAATACTCATTAAAATAAATGTTACAAATTTAAATTTACGGTAAATCTAAGGCCAGAATGATTAAATTATATTATAGCAATTTAAACAAAAATACAGTCTTATAATTTGAGCAGGGAACATAAAATTAGTACAAATAATAATTTAGTACAAAGCAAGAAATACCAAAACTAAAAAATACAAATAGTAAAAAAACAAAAAAACAATTGCTTTAACGAATACATCTCGATTGAATGTGTGTGTATGTCTTGGTGTGTGTGTGTGTGTGTGTTTTTTTTTATTAGTATTGGTGACTTATAAAGTTCTATGTAATAATATGCTTTCTAAGTTGTGCTTTGGATAAATGAAATAAATCAAAGTTGTAATGGGATTATTATAAAATAAATTTCTACATCGAACAGATTTAGTGAAATATAGAGATAATGACGTAACCTTTGTTTTCATCTGATTTTGATATACATTAGTCGAATTATTATATATACCAAATTATATTACATACCATATTAATATTAAATATAAGGAGTTATTGGAGGAGTCCTATATTCAGCAGCAGGCTGAAATGATGACGATGCATATTAAATATAGACCGTAAATTTGTATAAGACATAATTTAAGTTCGTAATACAATTGCAAAATACAAAGATACTTTATACAGGGCAACCTCGATTTAACAAATCGGGGGGGAACAAGAAAATATTCGTTATATCAAGTAATTCGTTGAACTGACATTTATTATGTTGAGGTTAGGTTTCTCTAAAATTCGTTATAAAGAGGTAAAAGAATAGTTTTATTCACCTTCTACGTTTCTGAGCCATTTTAACTTAAATCTTTAACAATAGTGACGAGCAGAAGTGTTTACATTACTTTCCATCAAACAACAATTGATTGTTTTACGAACAAAAGCGTGTCGAAACATGTCGCGACATGAATCACATATTATAAGATTAAGAGTTATATATTGGTGGGAACTTTAAATAAAGGTTTTGGGTTGACAATTTTCGTTAATTAGAGGTATGAATACTTTTTCTTGATAGTTGAAGAGCTATATTCACGCACCTCGATCTCGGCATGCGCTCGACGCATGCAACATGTCGCGAATGTGCATAGCAATTAGTTATTTTCTTACTGTAATTATGTTACTGTTTTTGGATTACACTATTATTTTGTGTTTTGGCTATATGGAAATAATTTTCTGTAATAAAGATTTAATATTATTATTACAAAATCTGCTCTCACGCCCGAATACACATAAATATATACAGACAGCTAAAGAGAATGTGAATAAATAATAATAATAATAAGAGAATTTATATTATTATTGTCATTATTGCACTCGGAGTTCAAGAAATAAGAAGCATCGTTCCTGACGAGGGTCCCCCGACCGCACAATTTTTTTTCTGTTTATTGTTGCTGTTTGCACTTTACTGAGTTCATACTTATTCTCTCGGAGAGGCTTTGTTTGTTGTAAAATTTTCGAGTTGCTATAATAGGACATTTTTGAGCATTTCGACGTTAATATAAACATTATTGTGTATAATGTTAAAAGCACACTGATTTTACAAAGGTGCGTATTATCTTTGTATTGTTTTATGTAGGATTGTAGTTTATTCTGACCTGGTTCTTATAGAACCCTAGTATTAACCTTTGTGTATTAAACAAAATAAAACAGGGCAAATGCGAGTTAGACTCGCGCATTGAGGGTTCACTACAGTCACACAATACTTTTCCAAGGTATTTTACGAGTAAGATTAGTACTTCTCATGGGATTTACTTGAATGTGACCGTCTTCGTAATTTTTTTGTGACGTTACTACAAATTTACGGATTTAGTCTTTTTCCTTTAACTATGTTATAAGAGAGAAGTTGCCAAATTTCATGGTTCTAGGGCAACGGAAAGTACCATTGTAACAGAACGAGCCGTGGCCAGCTGTCTAATTTAAAAAAGTTTTTTTAGGCGAGAATAGTAAAACCTCAGATGAGGGAGAGCGGGATTAAATAAAGTATAAAACTGTATTAGATTTCTCGAATAATACTTGTTTTTGGATATATTAAGTTTTATTTCTTAAAACCATACAGGTTTTGAGTCCATTGTCATACATTTTACTAGTATGAGAAATGCAATATATACAACCATATCTTTTGATTGCGTATATTTAGAGGGTTGATGTTCTCGCACAGCTTCAAGTGAGCGTAACTCTTAGTATTTGGTATTTATTTAAACTTTATACCTTTACACTTTCCTTAGAAAAAGGATCTTGACGGATATACTAACAGATATAAAAAAAAAAAACACTGATGCAACAACAGATTTTCAATTTTGGACTTTTTCTTATATTTATGCTACAGATTCTAATATCTTTTTGCTAAATTTCTATGCCAACGAGAAGGACAGTTATCGAAGAACCCTGGTAATGTGTGTGTAACTTTGGGGTATCTGATACGCGCTGGCTGAATGGGCCGGCTCAATTCGGCTGCAGACCAAAAGAACATGTGATTAAAATCTGGTACTTGCAGCTGCACATCTACCGGGTTTTTTTAAAGAATATTAGGAATACTTTTTAAGTATGTCTAACATTCCCTTTTCCCCCTCCTACTTAACTTAAATTAAAGCTTGTATCGGGAGTGGGTACGACAATACCCCATCCGCCGGGGCTTCTTCAGAGCCCTAAGCTGAGACCTCGGATATCGAAAGAGTTTTTGCCGTGTACTTCCACCTCTTTGCAGTCCAGTAGGACTTGAGATGGTGTTTCTTGTGCGTCCATGCATCCTCTGCAAAATGGACCGTCAGTTACACCTAGATGGTTGTTAATTTAGTAGGCAGTATTCGGTGATAGTATCTATCATCCTGCGCAGATCAGGTCTGTTCATGCGCAGAAGACCAACGCATCTGCTAGCCTTCTGGTCGGTCGTGCAGATGTCCATGGGCGCCGGCAGGCACTTCGGTGCCTGGTCGTTTGCCCTCTTGTAACATAAAAACAAACCGCGCTCTATCATGCACCTTGATACCTTGGTCGATTAAGTGTCTCCACTGATCCCTGTTTTCTGCAAGCCTCTCCCAATTGCTATGCTCGATATTGAAGAAAGACAGGACGAAGCATAGGCCGGCCGTTGCTCCGGATTAATTCCTCAGAACACTCTCCGTGATACATGCGGTAAAATATGCACAGTGAAGCCACATCTCTACATATAGGCAAAGGATCGAGCCGCAGGAAAGAGCTGGATTGCCGACGATTCGAGCAGCTCTACGTTGAACGCGGTCAAATGGAAGCAGCTGATATGTTTTCTGTACTTAAAAAAGATTTTTTTTTCTTTTTTTATGTATTGTTAGGATTATAATAAACTTTTCCTTATGTGGGTATCAACAAGACCTCATTCGCACGGGAGTTAAAGAAGCGTTGCGTTAAATCTCAGCGTTGGCGTTTTTTTCACGTGGTTCATATAAAAATATTGCGTATATAGTTCGATAAAAAAGTGTTGCGCTGACGTGTGTATATGAACTTGGGAATATGTTCTATTTGACCGCTTTTTAAACGCACGTTTAAAAAGCTCTGGTGCGAATGAGGGCTAACGCTACGTTCACACTCGTGCGTTCTTTTTAGAAATATATAAATACATACAAATAGATAATACACCCAGACTCGAGGTGGGAAGCGAACCCACGACCCCTAGAGTGGAAGGCAAGGTCATTGCCCACTGCGCCAACGGGCCAGTCTTATATTCCGTCGGTTCTTGGGATAAGGATAGGATGAGGATTTATATGAGTATGTGGGAAGTGGGGTCTTGGTTGAAGGTTATAGGGATAGGAAGGAAACAGGAGGATAGGGATACCTCTTAATTTTTGACTTTCGACCTCCTCCGTGTTTCGGAAGGTACGTAAAATAATAGGACCCGATTAATGTAACTTTGTGATATTAGTCTTAAGGTTATAGAAATCTTGGGAATTCCGAGGATGACGTCAGATGGCAATCGCTTATCTTAACTCACCCCACAGCCTCATCCTCTACAATCTAAGCGGATCCGGGTATTTAACTGGGATATCTCTAGGAAAAGAAGAAGCTTTTAGGCTCAGCAAAGAAGAAATTGTTTATTATAATTATGTATGTACCCATCGATAAGGCGGTCGCGCCCAGAGCAACTTAACCTAGCGATCGACTCAAATGCTGACCACTGATTAGGCCATGACCTCCTCAAATCAAGTATTTATATATAAAGTTAAGATTCAAAAAGTGTCACACACACACACACACACACACACACACACAAGAAATAACTATTAACGATATTGCACGAGTTCGTATTCCTTATGCCTCCCCATGATACATGCGGTAAAAGATGCAGAGTGAGGCCACATCTCTCCGCATAGCCGAAGGATCGAGCCGAACGGAAAGAGCTGGGTCGCCGACAATTCGAGCCCCTCTACGTTGTATGCGTTCAAATGGAAGCAGCTGATATTGAGGGGCCCCCTAATTATCTAAGAGGAAGTTAGCGAAATATATAGATCCGCATCATATCGATGTCGAAAAAGCCGTGTGAAGTGCAAAGAATAGTAGCCAAATCAGTTTGAATCAATCGCTGGGTTAAGCTGTTCTTACCGCGGCCGGATGATAGATGGGTGACACATTCTAATACTGGTTTTCAATCATTCGACCGCCGTGTTTCGGAAGGCACGTAAAACACTGTCTACTGATTGATATTAGTCGTAACATTGGAGAGATTTCGGGGGTTCCGGGGATGACGTTGAACGGCAGTCTGTCATCTTACCTCGCTCCTCATCTAGATCATCCAAAATGGCAGCTACTCAGCTGAACGTCAGAGTGACATGAGATGTCACTCCAACACTGATTTTCAGTAGCTCCAATACAACCTCCCTTACAACGTTATCGTATAACGTATATACCTATCTATAACGTATCTGTATCACGGTTTACGGATAGGCAACCAGTGTAAGCAGGATTAAAAAATGCCTGCCTCCATTCAGCAGCACATCAAAACGTTTCCTGAACTCTTAAAAACCAGCACTAAAGCAGCATTCCTATTAAGGGATATTTGAAATGTCCCTTCTCTTTAAGATACATAACCTCATGAGCATTAACCTTTTGAGAGAGATTGAATTAAATTAATTAAGCCAGATTTGCAGGCCGCACCGTTAGGATAATAGACGTATATGGCACGGAATCGATTCCAACCAGTTTGTGCTGCCTTCCAAGTACAGCGCTCAACTCAGCCTGCAACTTGTTTTAGCACAGAACATTAGTAATTATTAATAGACATCAACGTTAAGTTGTACGACTCATATTGTTAAGAGTCGTACAATCTTACTAATATTATAAGCGCGAAAGCTTGTACAAATGGATGTATGGATGTATGTTTGACATTTTTTCACGGAAAAACTTCTGAATAGATTTTAATAAAACTTTACAATAATAATGTTTATACATCAGAATAGCACATAGGTTATTAGTTATAAAAATATTGTGTGAATTGTCCAAAATATAACGCTAAATGTCAAGTATCGAGATATTCCGACGTGCGCTGCAAAAACCGTTAGAGTTACGCATATATACTTAGGTGTATGAAGGAAATGTTTATCTTAAATAGTTTTACAGGAAAGCTCGCGACAGCATACATCTATCTTTCAAGTTTAAGGCATTAATGCCAAAATAGGAAATTATTATGGTACGGGAATGGGAACGGAAAAGGAAACGGGAACAGGGATAATATTATAAGATAATAGTGTGTAAGTAACCCAACGTTCGGGCAGCGTCAACCGGGTTCGCTAGTTCTCAACACAACTCAACTCAATATTTTATGATCGAAAAATTAGTTCTACTCCATTTCCGCACCAATTTTTCCCGTTAATTATATTCCCCCGCTGTGCGATTTCATGGAAATAAGATAATTTTCATACTATTTTAAAGATTCAATTTAATGAAAATTAGTTCTCTTGCCATCAAAAATTATTTAATGTTAAACGCTAAAATTTCCAAATAATACTTCAATCATTTCACAAGCTTGACAAGTAACACGATTTCTTGAGAAATGAAATCAATTGTAGATAAAGTTGCTTTTAAAAGGCTTTATTTAACTTGCCAACATATGTGGTGCGGGTGGAATCTTATAACGCAATTTTGGAACAGATATCTTTAACCGATTAAGTGTACATATATCGAATGAATATGCAATATTATGATAACATGGAGCTGATCTGATGATGGATATGGAAAGTGGCCATAGGATGTTAATATTTATTTTACTTCTTTATCTATACACGTAATTCTCGCGATAAACTTTTATATCATATACATTTAGTAATGAAGTCAAGTTAATAGTAAAAGTTGTATATAAAAATATTCTATTCTTATAATAAATTTAAATAAAACCTTTTTTAACAAATTTGTTTTGTCCTCAGAAAGAAATTTTGGATTTTCCAACCTCTAATAAATATTAGCAGCTGACTTTTGGTGAGAGGTAGAGACAAAAAACAGTTGCTAAAATGATGGAAAACCTGGCTTTGGACTATCAATAGCTGTAAATATGTTATGAGACTGGCAATCAACAATAAGCATTAATTAAAATCATAGATAGTGTCTAAGTGTGACTTGTAACAACTTTATAATCAGTGATGACATTCAAAAGCACTGACACCGTTACGTTCGGTAATTGTAAACAAGACCGTGTCAGACTCTAACTGTAATGGAGACTTGAACATCTTACATTTACTGGTACCTATTTAATATAAAATAATATTGAATATAATGTCCTTGTAAGAGAAGATATTATTTATTTATTGAGCACCTTTAACACAACTCATCTCTGTTAGACACTTATTTATCTTTTATCATTCCTTGAGCAAACTTCTTAACTTAATTTTTATAATCCATTCAAACATTAGTATGTACAGATGTACTATAACATCATATCAAAATAAAATGGCCAAAATCGTGTCAAGACACGCTTATATAGAAGGGTTCCCTATCTGATACGCTATAAACGTATTTGTTAAATAACTTCAAAAGTTGTTGTCCGATGTCGTTCACAAAAATTTTTCTAATGAGTTATTAGCATGTTCTATCAACATGGAAAATTTAAAGTCTCTACGACTAATAGTTTGGAAATGCTAGAGAGGGAACCACCTTACGGGTAGACAAACAGACGGCCCGAGCAAAATAATAAGGGTACCTCGTACTACTACGGAACCCTAAAAAAACTGTACACATATACGCTGACTGTAAAAGAAATTTGAGAATATCATCTCAATGCTAATGCTACATGACGATCTTTTCGCATTCCCCATCACGCATCACAATGCGTCAATATCGTTAATTTTGGGTTATTTCTGAATAAATTTGGTGACAATAATAAATATGTGAGAACAATCACAAAAGAATGAAAGTAAGTGTGACGTTAATATAAAATAAAAGTCACATTATCACATTAAAATTTTAAATTATTTTTAGACTGCCAACACTTTTAAGATATTGTTAATGTAACCATTGCTTACCGAAGTTTATTTAGAATTTAATAAAAGCAAATAAAATTTCCACTGATACACGTATTATTTCAGAATCTACAATTAATAATGAGAATGCGTTACACACTGCACATTATAAATGTCAGAAGTCAATAAAATTGTGGAAGGCACACCAAGGTGGACGGTTTCGGCGAGGAATGAAAGGTGGGAGTGTAGGTCGATATATATGCTTAACCACCGCAAAGGAAGATCTTCGTGTCCGGGCTAGTTGGAGTTGCACGGGGCGGCCGCGCCTCGCCAACAGTTGTTCGTCAGAAGGTATAGTAACCGTAAGTAGAAACTTCGCTAGCGTGAGTTAGTTTGTATGGAGATTAACATCAGCAATTCTATAAAAAATTTAATAATAATGATTTTTAAAACTCTAAAATATTAAACATGCTAGTTGCATGGTGGTCTTCAAGGAATGAAACACCTTCGCCCTGCTACCTGTACCTGCGCAAGGATTTGATACAGGCCTTGGGGGATGCTGTTCGCGTGACAGAGCTTTGTGACTAGACCGCCTTATGCGCTGTCGCCTCGAAGAGAAGAAGATGGAGGATGACCCTCCTCGAGGTAAGAACTACTTAACCTAGCAATCGACTCAAATGCTGGCCACTGATTAAACTACGGTCTCCTGCTGGTCATATAATCTTATGCCGTAAATAATAATATAGCTTTCGCTTTCGTTCGGTTTTTGAGTCTTCCCGGTGGTATAGCCCCTCTTTTAAGGCCGGCAGCGCATCTACGACCCTCCAGATGTGACAAATGCAATATATTATAAACTATATAGTTTACATTAAGTAGAATATTCCATTTATTTACTTTTATTGAGAATAGTGTCTTACTGACCACGAAAGCTGGTATATTTTTAACTCCAGACGCAAAAAGAGGGGTGTTATAAGTTTGACGTGTATGTCTGTCTGTGTGGCATCATAGCTCCAACCCAAAGGGATGAAGCGATTTCAATTTAGTTTTTTTTTTTTCTGTATTAAAGTTGACTTATATGTGAGTGTCCTTAGACATGTTTGATGAAAATCGTTGTGGGGGGGGGGCGCGGGGGGCGGGGGGCGGGGGGGGGGTGGGGGGGGGGGGGGGGGGGGGGGGGGGGGGGGGGGGGGGAATGGATGGCCCTGGCGATCAGTAATACTGGTTTTCCTCCTAACCTGGACCTCCTCCGTGTTTCGGAAGGCATTTGGTCCCGACTAATGACACTGAATGATATTGTGGGATTGTAGACAGTGTGGGGGTTCCGGGGCTAATGTCAAACAACAGTTGTTCAACTTAACTAAAAAGCTTTTATTTTAATGTATTTACTAAAACGAATAAAATAAACTCCACCCAGACTCGAGGTGGGAATCGAACCCATGACCTCCGGAGCAGAAAGCAGAGTCACTGCCCACAGCGCCAACGGGCCAGCCAAAAATGAATGAATGCACGTGACAAGTAGAAATATTAAAGGTACATCATATATCTAAATTATATTTACTGAACTGGCCCATTGGCACAGTGGGCAGTGACCCTGCCGGTTAGGTTAGGTTTAAGTGTTATCTTGCAATATTTCAATTTATCATCTGCAGCTGTCAGCTTAGCGGTGGCAGATAGTTAAGGCTTGTGTCGCGTCTCTTGATTTTTTTTAGTCGCCGGTTTGTTTATTCCACATTTTTTTGTATACGTTTTTTTTTTAAAGAATATTAGGAATACTTTTTAGGTATTACTTTTCCACTCCTACTAGGCTTAAATCAAAAGCTTGTATTAGGAGTGGCTAATAGACTTGTGACATCACACTTTGACGGTCTATTGATATCGATAGGCTAATAATATTATGTCCAATAAAATTCATCTATTTAATTTATAATGCAGGTTATTTTGACATTAGAGAAAATTATTGATCATTAAATGTATAATACAGTTAATAATTTGACTGGCCCGTTGGCGCAGTGGGCAATGACCCTGCTTTCTGCTCCGGAGTCGTGGGTTCGATTCCCGCCTCGAGTCTGGGTTGTTATAGGTAACAACCGCGTATTATACGGAATTTTTTCTTATTTATAAATACCTACATATATATAACACACCCAGATTTGAGGCGGGAATTACAGATTCTCAGATTCGATCTCATTACAGAGCCTCAATAGCTCAAGGGTATAAGGTATGCACTGAAATCCGCAAGGTGCCCGGTTCAAACCCCGCCGCCGTTGGGGTATTGTCGCACCCACTCCTAATAAAAGCTTAGTAGGAGGGTCTAGTGCACGACCATCGTGTCCTTGTAGGGTTGGCTTTTTTTAACACTTGCGGTATCTACCTAATATGACAACTACGACTGGCCTGTTGGCGCAGTTGCCGTGATCTTGCCGTCCTCTCCGGGGTCGAGAGTTCGACTCCCGTCTTGAGTCTGGATGTATTGTGTATATGTACATTTTTACAAAAAGAAAATATTTTCGTATAACAGGCATCTGTTGCTTGTAATACAATCATTAAATATGTTGGAAAGTGAATTATATGCGGTGGAATGATTGTAAATATTTTCTGAACTATGACTGAAGTAAAAGCTGACTACTCACTCCGCTTTACAGATGTTGATTATTATATATTTTGTCTTTTGAATTTATCTGCCTATCATTATAAACACTTGACCACAAGCACTAGGATATTAACACTCAAACAATAACTTGTATACAATATGACGGTTGGACATGCATTTGCTCGACTGCTCTATTTCGTTTAATTAATTGTCTGTTTGTGCATTGTTTGCAATGGTTTTTGCGATTTGTAGGTAATTTAGTAATTCCGCGTTCGACACACGCCAACTGCGAGCGCTGGTTGTGATAATACTGAGGTCAGAGATTGCTGTCCGCGTGTACCAACATGGGCGATACGCACACCAGGAAGGAAAACGTGTTGTGTAATACATCGCACACTCGAATGTGTAACTTAGTTGTTACAGCTTGTTATTTTTACGACCGAAATCTGGCTCCAAACTGCCAACCAAGGACGACTGAAACGGGTGATCTTAATCATTTGGAGCTGAGCAACGCATTGCTAGATGCAGTGACGGCAGGTGGTGCTGCAGTTGTCGTGGGCGTCGGTAGTTACTCAAGTAAACCGACTGCCTGTTTGTCCCGTTTTGTTATATAAAACAAAATGGTCAATAAGTGAGTGATGGCTATAAAACTCATGGGCTATCTGTTCATAGTAATTGGTATCATAAATGCGTAAGTTAATTTAATTACATTACAAAACCATTGGGTACCCTAATTGGTAAAAACCTTGAAACATTTTATAAAATAGATTTCAACTGACTGAACTGACTTCAACTTTATAAAACTGTATGAAATCTTACTTTCAACGTAGAAGGGAGAAGAAGTAAGAAATTTAGTTCTTAGTTGTATATATTTCAAGTATTGCCTAGGTATAATTATCACAATCGCGTCCTTAGTATTCTTTTAATAAGTTTTACACAAGTCAAAGATTTAGTAGCAAACGATTTCATTTAGTACGGTGGGAAGAAATACACTGGTAACATTGACCGCTACACATTCACATACAAGATCACACACACATGCGTGTATCTCTTGTCGTAATAAACAGCATCTGAAGCACTCGCACTGAGATAACGTGCATCTGTCATCAATACACGATATAGGAAATTCTTGGGACATCTCAGCCATTCCATTAGAGTTAACGGTAGAAGCATATTCCTGTTTAGGTTACTGTTTATCCTGTTAGATTTTACATCTAATATTTAAGAACTTCAAACTTTGATTAAACTAATTATACATTTTCACAATGCGTTTTTATCATACTAGAGGTCTCCAGCTGGTCAAAATTCGAACAGAAATATTTAGTTTGCTTATTATAAATAATGTATTTTGTTACTTATAATATTCAATCTATAAAGATTAAATATTTATAATAATAGAAATAGTTTATTACTCTTCAGCAAAATTACAAATTTTTTAGTGTTAACAAGGTTGGGTCCTTCTAGTGAGTCTACAAAAAAAACTCGTGTCAGAAAGACCCACTCTTCCACAATTTACTTATAAGTAGGTGCACTTATCCGAAATAAAAACATGTGTTAGTATGTAAACGCATGTACTTATGTTTGTGTGTAAGTGTGCGTGCTAGGATTCGTGTGTGTGCGTGCGCGCGCGCGCGCGTGTGTGTGTGTGTTCCTGTGAGAAAAATTAAAGAACTTACTTTTTGTATTTATTTCTGTCTAATAATAGTTATTGGTTTTTATCCATTCAGTCAAACATTTCTTACAAACCTTGTATCTCATAGGATAAATGGTTAAATTTTATTGATATAATTATACAAGTAGGCAGACCGTGATTCATACTGGTTTTGAGCGAAAGAAGACTTAAAAGCATGCACTTTAGCGACCTTATGCTTGGTTCTTTTGTTTAAGGCATCACAATTAAATTTCAGGGATTTATGCATTTTGCAATATTATAATTAACAAATACATTACTTTGTCCTTGTTGTCACGTGTGTATGTAAATCGTTTGGACTTGATGTGCGTGAGGTTTTATTTTAATAATTTAAAATATGAATATTACATATTTTATAAAAATAGTAGCATTCGCACACCCTGCTGTATATAAACTATAATTGTGCCAAATTTCATACAATTTGGCAATTTTTGTAAAAGGGTACCGAAGGCTTTTGCTTCACGTACTACTATTGCAGGCATACAACATACAATCATACAACATTTTGTCATTACAACTTATTCCGCAAGTAATTCGATAATAACGGCATTATAACCAATAATGTGTCAGTTTATTATTAAGCACGCGATATATAGATAGCGATTTTGAAAATGTATCAAAAACGTTTATTGTAACAAATTTTTCCAGAAAACTTGTGACCATAATATTGGGTTTTATGAAAATATGTTAAAAAAAGTAACATACGAGTGGATTGAGATTACGTTATTACAAAGCTTGTACGTGTCTGCAATGAGAGTTTATACACGTGTATATCCTCACGTGTACGCCTCAGAGCTTCGGATAATACGTTGTTATATCGGTTTTCGTAGAAATATTCCCCTCCGTGGGTGTAAGACCGTACTATTGAAAACGATCAAAATAAAATGCTTCACGTTAATATTTGTCCATAGACAAACAGACACTGTTGCAACGATAAATTTAGAATTTTCGGATTTTTTCCTTTTCTTGTGCTACAAGATGTAGCTGTTTGCCAAATTTCATGATTCTAGGTCTACGGGAAGTACCCTATAGGTTTTGGGTCTCCTTGCAAATGTATGGGAAAAGTGACATAAACGGCCATATCTTTTGATCTACGCATATGCCACGGTTGTCGAGATTTTGTTGTCAAGATTCCGTAAGATATAAGTATATTAGAGTGAAAGGCCACCTAACACGAAATCTCTAAAACTGCGGGACGTGCAAAGTACACATCCGCTGAGAAGGGAATTTTCGATAGGACTGCATTAAAGAGGTCCACATATACCCCAAAGGATCTAATCTGTGAGAAGGTCCAACGGAAAGTTTTATTTTAAGACGAATTCGCGGGAAGTTCGATTCCCACCTCGAGGTGGGAATCGAACTCACGAACTCCGTAGCAGAAAGCAGGGTCACAGCCCACTGCGCCAACGGACCAGCCAATATTTATATATTAATAATATTTTGTATATATATATATATTCCAAGGGGTTCGTAGATGTATTCCAGATAAATTGAACTCGTGAGGCGGTGAAAGTTGAACCAATGGAGACTGAAGAACAAAAAGCCGCTCAGGATAAAGACGCCAATGCTACTACTACACTTATGTTACTGCCAATTGCTTATACACTAATTTAGAATCCAGAGGTGAAAGATTAATTGAGTCAGATATTAAAAAAGTTATCACTGGTTCGGAAAAGTCGAGCCATTGAGAAGAACCAGCGAGAAACAGTAGGACACTACTACGTTACTTAACTAAAATACGTCATTCGAATTAGATATCAGGAATAGCTGATAAATAGAACACAAAATAAACCACCAATTTACACATGGTTGAACGGACGGACGGACAGACCGAAATTATAAGGGTTCCTTGTAGTACGGAACCCTAAAAAGGAGTACACTTTAAACTTGCTTAATTGTTTTCGTCCTACTTAAATATACTAACACAAATAAGTACGAGGTAAAGTAAACAACTGATAATATTATATATCTAACAAAATCCGTTCTACATTTCCTAGAATGAAGGAGAAATAATGTTAGTTTCTCTCGCATCATAAATACTACAAAACAGTGGGACCCGATTAATGTCACTGCTTTGATATTACTCGTGAGGTTGTAGAGATAGTGGGCGTTCCGAAGATGACGTCAGATTCTAATCTGTTACCTTAACTCGTTCCACAACCACATCCTCTGCAATCTAAGCGGACGCTGGGGCCTGATATAAGCCTCCATTTGGCGGGAACTTTCTTAAGCGATAGCCAATATGTCACCTGGTGTTGCCAACACTAATTATAATGATGCTGTTGTAGTAAGTTATCAAGTGTATTTATATTTTTCCTCAAACGCGCGATTTATATATAGATTAATAGACGGGGCCCCTAAGGGAATGCTTCCTCATTAAAATTTGTCTTACTGATTAAAATTTCAATTTCCTAATAACTAAAGTGTCTAAGTTTGTCTTATTGTTGGGGGACCTTGGAAAGAAAATCGTCGGATAAAAGTTCTTTCTGTGCAATGGTAATCGACTTAAACATCACATTGATAACCGATTGCCGTCTGTCGCCATTTCTGAAACAGCCTCAATCTCGACAATCTTAAGCCAAACATCACTCAGTGACATTAATCAGGACCCACTGTTTTCCGAAACACGGGGAAGGTTGGATGTTTGAAAACCAGTTTTAGAATGGGTCACCCATATATCACCCAGCCGCGGTATGTACTGTGTGTATGCCAACTCTTTAAACGAGTATGATGTCCTCAGGGGTATCTGAAGCGAGGTTTTACTCCTCTCACTTATGCCACACTCGCAGATTACATATACTTTTTAATCTTCTGTTCTTTTGTAACATAATATTATCTGCTGTATATATGTATAACCGTGCATGGGTGTCGCAAGGCACTTAGGTGCCTGCTGCCTGCTCGTCTGCCCCTTGTAACATAAAAAGAACATATATATATATATATTATATAAGTGGTTGTAGAAGATAAAGTAAATACCTGGCCAGCTGTGTGGGGGCCTCGAGGCGACGCTTAGCGGAACGCACTATTAAGATAAAGTGACGTCAGGACAACGTTGACTATTTTGGAGCAATTTGAATCCTAAAATTTATAATGGTTTTGTCGCAGCCTGCGCCAATTTGTCGCATGTCAGAAACTTCGGTGTCAGAAATTTAGCCGTCAGAACCTGAGGCGTCAGAAACTTAGGTATCGGAAACTTAGGCATATGATTTCGTACTCGTGAAACCATATCTTCGCATGGGAAATGTAATATAAATAGCTATATCTTTTCGATTGCGTACACTTGATTTTTTCATAGGTTCAAGGAACCGCATCAAATTTGATATGAATTTCAACTTTATAGCTCTACGTGTTCCTGAGAAAAAAGGGTCTTGATAGACAGACGAACAACGAAGTGATCCTACAAGGGTTTCTTTTTTCCTTTGAAGGTACAGAACCCTGAAATTGAACAAAGAACAATAATGTAGTGAAAAGATTGGAAAAATTTAAATATCCATAATAAATTTAACAGATACTTAAAATTTAAATATCCGCCAAAGATACCTACTACTAAGATACTATCATCTTTACAATAGATGTTACTGGTCGCAGTAACGATAGGGCCTTTGGTCCATCCTCGAGAAAAAAAAATACAAATCATGTTGTATTAAAATATAAGGTATTAAAGAAAAGCCATCGAAAACTAATAAAGTCAAAATCGTTTATTCATACAGACATTTTTATAAGCACTTATGAACTTCATATGCTTTATATGATTTTCCTTTTAATCATTTGATAATTTGATGACAAAATCTACGACTTAAAGCTAAGTTTACAAGGGTTCCTCGCGCTCTGCACTGAGGGGAGTCCGGAACAAACTCAGTCGGGTAAGTTTTTGTTATCACCATTTTCACAATAATTCAGATTTGGTTAGAGCAACTTATTCCCAAGCATTATCATCATTCAAGTAATCCTTTACATTACAATAGGATTTCTGAATGAGTTTACATTTTATAAAGGACTTAAATTTATTGAAAGACATCTCCCGAATGTCAAAGTGGAGTTGAAAAAACGTGTGGCACTTAAATGTGGAGTTAATTTTACGGAGCCTAGTAGAGTGCATTACTAGTTGTTCTTTATTTCTAAGATTAGTAAAATCTGAAATAAAAAGTCATTTAATTCAAAACTGCCTAAATGGTGGGTTATATCTAGTTAGGTACAAACATTTAGACAAAAAAGAATAATAAAGAATCACCTATATTACTTTACGTCAAACGTTACGATCTAAAACGATCTCAACATAAACATAAGAACGTTGTTTATTCTTGACGTTAATAGCATTAAGTCTAGTTTTTTTATAACGTCAAATGCAGACTGTTTAATTGTCTAGCACACAATTATGACCCAGACAGACGTGATAACTAACTGTCTAGGTCATTTGTTTCTGCCTCGTGTGATGAGTGAGAATTTATGTTGATGTTTTCACATCGTGCAATTTTATAGCAATCTAGTGCTTAGTTATTTAGTAATACAGCATTTGGCATTCTCTTTTTATTGCCGCTCACATTATGATTCTTTTTATTCTATTACATATTTAATTTCAAATTTGAATGTTTATATAGGATGAATGGCGAGGTGCCTTTGTCATTTTTTTTATTGAAAATATTTTATTGTTTGTTAAAGAATGATGTTTATCTTACCTAC
>JANCMC010038415.1:1571677-1653199 GCA_024363005.1 Charaxes varanes
ATGGCGAGGTGCCTTTGTCATTTTTTTTATTGAAAATATTTTATTGTTTGTTAAAGAATGATGTTTATCTTACCTACTTTTTATTAATATGACGTTTATTCTATTTCTATTGTTGCTATGTAATTTATATCTAATTTTAATATTTATAGACACAGTATGTTATTTTATTTCGAGTGTACATGTTGCGCTTATAGGATGAATAAAAATGTCTCACAAAAATCAAAAATTTCAAAAATTTTAAACTGCGTCAAGACAGAAGCCTTACATGTGTTTGAAGTATATACATCAAACAATAAATTACATAATTACTTATCAATATCATTTGCTTATTTGGCATAACATAATTTGTTTTTCTTTTAAATTAACCTTAACCTTAAGTTAAGGTACTAAACCTTGACTTATTTCTATACAAATAAACGTAGAAAGCGTAATACAAGGCTGTATGTTGATAGCCGTTCGCATTCTCAAAAGAAAGTGCCTCGGCAGAGGCACCTTCGTGTAATATAGTAAAAATTTATCAAACTCAATAATTCTATTATATTGAATTAAGGGGGAGACATAAATGAAGAAGGTCTCAAGGGCTACCGTCAAATTACGCGGACGAAATCGCAGGAAACAGCTAGTATTCGGTTATAATGAAAGTGGAAATAGATTCGTTCCCTTATTAAATTTGATTACGGCCAAAGTTTGTAATGAAGCGAGAGATCTGAATAAGAAATGGAGTATGGTAGAAATTTGATGAAGCGTGTAGTTATCTATGGCAATAATTAAACAGACGGCGCTATTAATCGTGTCGTCCGCTAGATTTCCGTACACCGTCTAGACTTTAGACGGATTCTCTTAAAATAAAAGCGTTATCTTATACGTTTATAAAATAAAAATGCTTTTAATAAGAATGCTTCTTTGAAATAAATCATTTTTTTTTAATTTATGTCTGTTTAATGGTCCTGTCCACTGTCCGTAATTATTATTAAAATATTTTATTATTCTAAAATGTTAAATTTGGGTATTTTACGTGCATACTATTTCAATGCCTCGCCACGACAAGAGACGGGGTGACACATCGCATTGGAAATTTTATATAATAATAAGTCTAATATATCATCGGTGTAATAGGATATATTTCGTTCGTGCAATACAGACTTACGGTATGTTCCGATATACACTGCGAGCACTGCTCACCGCTGGTGATAAAATTGTTCCGTTATACAGTGCCAGAATATTGCCGCAGTACCCTATGGAAATGTAGGACGACATAAATAGTCACCACTTTTGTACTGTAAGCACTGGTGCTTTCGAACTGCAGTGCTCTCAGTACTTTGATTACGTCATCAATCAAAGTGCGGCTTTTGTTAAAAAATTTAACAATTTAATAGTATTATATTATTAAAAAATCGTGGATGAAGACGAGTCGTGGTTTTGTAAAATTGGAAAAGCAGGAAAGAATTAGCTAAAGTAGGAAAGGAAGTTATAACATCAGATGAATATAAATTACTATATCAAAATTATAAAAAGTTTACCCGATCTACCCTTGCAACTTCATTTCATACCATGTCACAATTAAAGACTGAACTCGTACACCAGGGTACGGCATGACTGAGAGCTCGCCGGTGACGTTGCTGACGCCGTACGTGTACCCGTACGGCAAGGTGGGGTCGGTGGGGCAGCTCGTGCCGTCCACGCAGGCGCGGGTGGTGTCGCTGTCGGGCGCGCGCGCCCTGGGGCCGCGCCAGTCGGGCGAGCTGCTGCTGATGACAGTTTGAAATTGCCCCCGAATACACTTTCGTAACATAGCATGTGTTAGTGAGGTAACAGTCCTAAATTTTAAAACTGAATGTTGTGAACTGAAAGTACTTGAAGTTTAAAACTGCTAAACGCTTACTATATAAGGCCTAGTGTTGAGTATTCTTTTTAGGGGTGGTAATGGAGGTGTTTGGATAATCCTTCGCCTCTTTTAGGACATTAAAAGAATTAATACGCAATATTACTTTATAAAATTTTATTGGTCAAATCTACCCAAAAAAATATCTGACTCCAAAAACTACTTCAAATAAAAACTATATCCGATCGAACTGAAGAAAAAAAGATTAAATCAAATACTAAGAAATGTTGTTCGACATATAACGAGATTTGGGTTTATTTTCAACTTAGTTTGTCTAGATATTCTTATGTGTACCATCCAAACCACATATCTCTTCAAATAATACAGATTTATTGTTACACCTCCCACTCAGGTTCAAGTTTGAAAAGTAACACTGATTGACGAGGGTCCGATTGTGAAGCTTGAAAGTGGGCAGTGGAATTATTTAACACGTTTACTATACTTGTAGTGAGGAGGTCGTGGCCTTATCAGTGGTCGGCATTTGAGTCGATCGCTAAGTTAAGTTGCTCTGGTTGCGACCGGGTGACCCTTCAAATTAAAATTACAAATAATTATTCATTTAAATTAATTTATTGTAATCCATCGATTAGGCCACGACCTCCTCTAGTACTAGTTTTTAAATAACAGCTGAAACAATATATTCCTATATGCACATAACCGCCTACCTAAGTATTAGAGTGTCTTGACCAGTGTCTGTGAAGATGCAGATTTAAATCCTACAACGCTCTATATATTTTGTCAATCTTCGCCATTTTGTTCAATCGTAAGTGCTCTTTAAAAATACATATACATTTTTCGTATCATAAAGTATTGATGTTTTCATGGGCGTACTTCAATAACATTGGTTTGGTTCGTTTGTCATTTTCCATAACTTGGTTAATTCGTATTAAGTATGAATGACACCAACTTAACTGCTCGATATCAAGAAATACCCCAACCGTGCAGTTACCAGGTGGCTAAGTGGTGAAGAACACGTGTCAGCTGGAGCGTCGTGGAGTGGTTGCCGCGGAAGCTTTGGGCGGCGCTGTTTTTCGGTCGAGCTCCTCTTGAGCCCTGCGATATTCACTCTTTTATATTTTTTGAGAATTGAATCAAGGTCGTTTTATATATTATCGTAGTGAATAACATGTGGAGTTAGATTTTGTATGGTACAGCGTTTTTACCGCGACCGTTAACCTGTCCGTACAGCGCCATCTAGTATGCTTTGGTGTTTCTTTCCACTCGACATCATCACCATCTTATTATAACATTAGCCGCCCGGTTTTTGTTAGATCACGTGATCAAAGTACTGAAAACATATGTATGAATACGTCAAACGAAAACAATAGCGAATACGGGTAGGGCATATGAATACGTCTTTGAAATATTATTTATTTATAAGAAACTGTTATATTTGGTACAATTGAGTTAAACCCCAAATTCATGTGCTAGTTAAAAGAAACTGCGATACAGGAAAAAGTGCATTACACTAGATTAATATACAAAATATAAGTATGTAGTGTACAAATTATCTATTAATAAAATTATATTGTGCGCGCGCTTCCACAACCTAATCCCCCCTCCCCGTGCCTGTAAGTGACCAATAAGTAGCCATTAAATAGGGCCTAACTGTCCCGTTGATGTAGTTGAAACTAAGCCTGTCTTCCGCTCCGGGGTTGTTACTTCGATTCCTAACTCAAGTCTGTGTCTATTATGTACAGGGTGCCGCGAGATGCATCGGGGAAGAACATGCGGGTGACCTCGGCTGTAGCTCCATTGGTGTACCTCTCGTTCCGTATGTCGAAAATGTTTATGTATTTTCTAGAATATTTGCATTCCACACGCATTATTAAAAATAAAGTGCCCGAGAGCTTGTCAAGACACGCTCAGATATAGAGGGGATCCGTATCCTTATTAAAGTAAAAATTGTATTATAGAATATGTATATTGTATAAGAGAATAGACAAGACTAGAGTAGAGTAAAGTAAAGTAGAGTAGAGTAGAATAAAGTAGAATAGAATAGCATAGAATAAATCTCGATTGGATACTCTAGCGTCGGTCTCTATACATCACATTTACATAACAGTAAAACTAGTCGCGGACGAGCAGCCTTAGATGCCTACTGCCTGCTCGTTTGCCCCTTGTAACATAAAAAAAATATCTTAATAATAGTATAATTAAAACTTTACGATAAATTTCAGTCGGTAATCTTACAAACTTCTACTGACTAATAACAGTATTTTTTAATAGATTCCTATGCGTTGTATGCACCAAGCTTAACACAAACGCATTTCCCCTAATGCGTTTGCGGATCAATTTGCAAATGCCCTGCACGCTTTAATGCACAAATCCTACTACTTAAGTATTCGACGTAAGACGTAATCCGCTAGCCCACAATGCTAATGCATGATTAACTAATCTGCTAATAAGGCGAGTGATAGATTAACATCTGTCACATATTAGATTTTAAAAGAAGAAGAAGAAATGACATCTTATTTCTTCCGAATTATTATTAATTCTTGTACTTTTGCATGCCCTTAAAATGGCAGATTGTAGGTAAGTGCACAAAACTATGTACCTAACACCTTTGTACATACATACAATTACGCAAATAAATATTTATGATTAACTGATAGAATCAGGCGTTACTTTGCGGAAATCCATGATATGCACGAAAAACTAAACTACTTTGCTTTAATCCGCCAATGAATACGAGAGAAAATCGGTGTAATGCTGCAACCCGAAAGCTACACCCCCGAATCCGCCACCAGTGAAGCGAAAACTTTGAGTACCATTTAAAAAAAGTTATAGTAAAATTGTATAATTGTAAGTATGCAATTTAGTAGCATTGTAGTTTATATACAGGAATGTGTGCGAATGCCAGTATTTTTAAAAATATGCAATATTAATGAATTAAAGTATTAAAATAAAACCACAAGCACACCGATGGCAAGAGATTTACACCATTTACACACACATATATTGGGTGATGTCAGAGCGTAATCGTGACAACCGCATGTTATATTAATTGTTCAATTTTTTTTCTGTGAATAGAACAAGGTATGTCGTTACGTGTGTACGCAAAATGGTTTGTGGGCGAATTTCGACCAGCCGGCTTTCACTAGTTAATAATACATACGAATAAGAAAGTATGCTTATGTTCATCGTAAAATTATCGTGATATATACCTATATATCGTTTTATATAATAAACATTTCGTAATCTGGCAAATTCTCTATGATGTCCTTTACTAGCTGTTTTCCGCCATTTCTTCCGTATAAACTAGCGAGAGCCCTTCGAAATCCATAATTCGGTGCTATAGAAAAATCCGTTCTTAGCAGATAACTACTAACTATGAAACACCTCCTTGTCAAATTTCATCTTCGTACCACCCACAATTTTCACGATTTCGTGATAGGTGATACCTATGACCTTTTTATATATAAAGATTGTAATAAAATGCACCAAAACTAGTTCATATTTTGTTGCTAATAGTATAATGTGACGTAAGACATTAATTGTACTATTGTCTTACGTCATGGCAAATTATAGCCAGGGCCGGCCCTACCACAGACCGTACGGAGCGACCGCTCTAGGCGCCGAATCCCAGGAATCGCCTCAGCTAAGAACGATTCTTAATATGCGATATTTTAAATATGTTTTATAGATAGGGCAAGTAAGGAAGGCGCTATAATTAGATCTCACCCCATCCTAAAATTTACATCAAGCCGGCCTTATTATAGCAATACAATCAAACAAACATTGATTTTTATATATTAGACTACTAAAGATATTAAAAATAGCTCAATATTTCACATTGATTGATACGAAAGATATATTAATAAATCTTAACGCTTACGAAACGTTAATGGCTCTATCTATTTTGATCTTCAATCCAGATTCCTATAATCAATATTGATAGACTTCCTCCGGGGTCGTGCTCGTAACCTTAACGTTTTTCAACTACGAACAGAATCATACACTATTCTACTTTTTATTCCTGATAATGAATTAAAAACGGAACATGCAAAGACACTGTATCTCAGTGTGCTAGATCACGACGGCTATATGAGACAGTCTTATTAGAATTCAACGTCTTGCAATCGGGGCTCCGCTTATAGTGACACAGAAAATACCGGCATGTGATAGACTGGGAATTAAATATTGTAGAAGTCAATACCAGGAGACACTGTTCCGATTTTAAAAACAAGAACCGCTTCCCTTGCTGCAATCTGACATATTTTATGAGGTTTTACCGAAGCGGACCTAACTAAAAGTGCACCTAACTGACACTTCCAGATATGAAAGTATTTTTAAGATTCCCTGCTCTTCCAGTGTAATTTTAAATTACAGTGTTTATTTTGGAATGCTGAAAGCAGATATATAATTCTTTAGTCGCTTGCATGTCAATTAGTTAAAAGGTTCATTTTTATTTGTTATGCATTAAGTTAATTTCTAACAATAACTCTTGGCAAAGTTTTCTTTAAGTAGAAACTGTCATCCAAAATGGTCAGGCACGTTCTTGGTCGACTATACAATAATTTTATTGTACAATGTTATTGTAAGTCCAGGGGAGGCCTAAGATGAAAAAGCTGTTGTTTTGAAAGTCGGTTAAATAGGAATTTGAGGCACGATTTTTGTGAAATTACGCTTAGATACGAAAACGCGAATAGAATAAACATGCAGGAAGTTTTTGCTGTGACTCTGGGACGAACAATATACATTTTTTTATATTACAGGGTGGGATCCTATTTTAGGGTTCAGCAGTCCTATAAAGAAGGTCGAAGCGAAACGTGCGTTGAGGCACATCGGAAAGTCAGTGTAGTGCTGTGCTTTGGTGGCGGATTCGGTGGTGTCAGTTAAGAGCGATTTATCTATCCTTGTTTTTCCGCGGATATTTTACATATGTATGGATTAAGGATATGGATACAACACATAAAGTGTATCTCCTACTACCTAGCGTTGTCCCGGTCTTGAACCAGGGTCCGCTTAAATTGCAGAGGACGTGGCTGTGGGGAGGTTGCTGACGTCATCCCCCGAACCCCCCCAATATCTGCAATATCACGACTAATATCACTCCTTGACGTTAATCGGTATCTTTGCTGCAGCAAAACTGAAGCTGCCGCAGAAGCAGCAGCAGAAGTTATAATTAAGTTACTTATTTACTATTAACCTAGAATGTAACTTTATAAAGAATACTCCATGTACTTTATAAATTAAAAAAATAAAAACTTGCACCACAAAGCGTCTAGCACAGATTCGGAACTGTTTTAGTAGTTCGTGGTTTTTAAATTAAAGTACAATCTTTTCAGTTACACATGGATGTTTAAAGTTCACAGTTTTGAATTTTTTTCTAATGCTGTACTTTAAGAAGTAGCTTCTTGCCAAAATTCATAACTCTGGGTCAACGAGAAGTACCCTATAGGTTTTGGTTCTCTTTGCAAATGTATTGGAAATGAGACATAAACAGCCATATGTTTTGATTTTGGCTGGCCCGTTGGCGCAGTGGGCAGTAACCTTGCCTTCTGCTCCGGGGGTCGTGGGTTCGATTCCCACCTCGAGTCTGGGTGTTTTGATCTGCAGCCGAATTGGGCCGGCGCATCCTGGTACCGGTATCTTTTTCTCGCATAAGATCGGCGTGAAGTGGCAGCAATGCTGTCACGTCAAGTGATGGTATTGTCGTCGCGTTTCGTTCGGTTTGTGAGACTTCCCTGTGGCCTAAACTCGTCATTAAAGGCGCGAGAAACAAAAAATCGGGATCGCTGACATTTTTGTTTATGGTACATGGACGAGACGAAATCCAGAATCATATCTCAATTTGTAGCCGC
Organism: Charaxes varanes; assembly: GCA_024363005.1. NCBI lineage: Eukaryota > Metazoa > Arthropoda > Insecta > Lepidoptera > Nymphalidae > Charaxes > Charaxes varanes. Next base: position 1,579,367 of record JANCMC010038415.1, read on the forward strand.
AAATAAAAATTGGAGATTCTAATGTGATGTGATGAAGTGAAGTCTTATCAATCATAAAGTGAAATGCTATATAAATATGACACAGTTGGTCATGACGTCAGATAAAATTGGTATTCAAAAGTTTGTTTACAAATAATGTGAAAGGGAATAAATATCAATAAAATAAAGTCATATAGTCCTGTATATATTTATTATTATTATTTAATATTACAAAATTAATAATTACATATACATTTGTTATTGTAGTATCCAAAACGGCTGGGCCGATTTGGATGGAACTTACACTCGTAGATAGTTGATTGGAGATAGCTACAAGGGGCAAACGAGCAGGTGGCATCACTTGGATGACTATCAACGCCTGCCAGATCAGAGGAGCTCGCAGATGATTTGGCGGTCTTTGATTTTCGTTTCGAATGTACTGGTATAGGGAATGCGACATAAAGGGTCATATCTTTTCTTCATTCATGCATTCATACATTTATGCATTTCCTTATAAATGCAAACAGTTTGCATTATAATTCGTCGCGCCTTAGGCCCAATCGGTTTGTCTGGGTTCTGCACAATTAAAAAACAAAAAAACAAAAAAGCACAAAATCTTGAACAAGTTAAGGTGCAGCTAAATAGATGAAATTGCGTGACATATCTAAAATATAAGGAAAGTCTATAATATATAATGTAGGTCTACGTGGTTGAATATTCTCAACATGACGTCAGACGGCAGTCGGTCTTCCTAACTAGCCCCACAGCCAAATTCTCTGCAATCTAAGTGGACCCTGGTACTAGACCTAGAACACTAGGAAGAAGAAGGATAGATAAAGAGTCAGAGACTCACCGATACCTTTTAATTATTACTTACGTGAACACATACAAACCCAAAGTTTCTTTTAATTTATGTAACAAAAACCTTGATTTTATGATTCTTCTATTAAAAATGCTTAGTGGAGAAGAGGCACCAAGGTGGCAGTAATGAGGGCCCGTCTCTGTCTTCCGTGTGCATTCCGTCGTAATCGTCTTCATTGCGTACCTTAGATGTTTGCTTTCATTGTTAAAAGGGAAAAGGGATGACCAGGAAGAACTAATTTATGATAATTAATGTATGACTTACCTACTTTGATCTTGATCAAGAACAGCAGGTGTATATCTTTTTGAAACAAGTGGAATATGTTCACATGAAGAACACGGTGAAGAGAGAGTATGTATTTCATCAAGTGCTATGTTTTTGAAATAAAAGTATATACACACAACAAAATAGTGATGGTATAAATGTGTACTTTTGTATTCGAGTTTTATTGATTAACTTTAATGTTTGTTAGATTAATTTTATTACAAGGTTTATCAAACTGCCGGTTTAATACAGTAGTCGACAACGATAGGCTCGGGGGCCGTATATGGCTCACGATACCTCTATAGGTGTTTGTATGAAAAGTCTTGATCAATAATAGCATCGCAACATATCGAGGGTAGGAAAGCTTTCTCTAATCTAGAAATCCCATCAAATACAAAAAGTTCTATCCCATCGTTAAGTTCAGCGACATACACAAGCACATAACAATTATATGTATAAAGATACGAGTATATTTGAATATGTCCTCTTAATAAGGTGTTTGTATCACAAAGTCTTGATCAGCAATAGTATTGTGAGCATATGAGGGTAGAATTATGCGCATCTTATTTGGCGATACAACGCGAACCCCGCGGGATGTCTCTCCGCGGACTCTTATCTGTGTACGTTTTTATTGGCAGCGCTCTGTTGTTGCGTTCCGAAGGCTTTTTGTGCCCACATCAATTTCCGCGCGTCATCGATTGATTTATTCATGAAAGGCTCCTCCGCCTTCACGCAGGAAGTGACTTTTTTCGGATGCTGTGCTGCTGAAATTTGTAATGAGCTCATTCGAAAACAATACGGCTGTTTGCTGTTATTGAATGCGAAAGCCCTGTATATTCTCGGGTGATAAAGTGTTCGCATGTTAATTTGTAAAAAAAATTGAAAGTGTAAGATGTATTGGCGATTTATGTACTTCTCGTCTTATTTCCTACGTCCAAAACTGTGCCATGAACACGTGGACCTAATTGGTTGAAAGTACTAATTTCAACTAATTTTTTCTTTATTCGTTTTTTAACAATCTGGCGATGTTTTTATAATTCATGTTGAGAAATACTTTATTAATTCATTAATCTTTATCAGTTTAAGCAAAAAGACACGGAAATATTTTATAAGCGCCATCATGTGAAATATTCTGTTTATTAATTACATTACATTGTTACTCGGAATAATGTAAGACTTGCCGCAACTTCATCCGCATAGAACTAGATGGAACATTTTAGCGTGATGATATAGTGATACGAGGAAGCCTTCCTCGATAAATGCGCTATTTAACACTGAAATAATTTTTCAAATCGGACCAGTAGTTCCTGAGATTAGCGCGTTCAAATAAACAAACAAACAAATTTTTCAGCTTTATATATTGAGTACATCTGTACTTAAAGGTAATATGTTTCTTAAAAATATAAAAATAAATGCACAGAAATATTATGTTACAAGGAACATATTTCATTGTGACGGTATTTGTTACCTAATTACGCAACAATCAGTGAGAGTAAATCAATGCTGACCAAATGACAATACAGAATATCATCACAAATGGAAATTGCTTTCGGAATAACTCGGTGGGGATCAGATAGGCGAGAACCGCTGCGACCGATCCGTCAATGTCGGACCGAGTTTGCATTACGTGGCCTTATCAGCTCGTGAGCGCTTCCAATCGCCAACATCGGCACGGCTGTTTACCAAATTGTTTTCAATAAGCTTTAAGTAATGATTCAGAGCCAACAAGTCTTGAATTGAACCTAAATCGCTATCTACATTCCGCGCGCAGATTTATCGCGGATTAATATATCTGTTGCGATTTATAGCTTTTTATCGTATTACACAAGTAAACTTGTACAGGCTTGCCACAATAGAGAGGTTCGATAGTGATGTTTGATATTTCCCGGAGCATTTGTGCGATTTAGGGCGCGCGAATTTACGCGGGCGTACAAAATCGTTGTCAACATGATGTGCGCAAAATATTGTCGCAATGTCGCAAGACTCAAATTGTTCGTTTACATTCGAACTAATTACTAAGGCCAATATCAAAACAGCTATTAATATTATTACATTCAATGAGCTTTAAGTAATTCTAGCGTAAATTAGGAAATTTATTCTGTTTATCCTTCAAGTAAATTGTGCGTCAGTATTTATCGTGGATTAATGAATCAATAACGATTTATTCGTTCTAATTATGTTACAAGAGTAGACAACTTTGAGTAAGATCTCAGTGCTATATAGAATATTATTGTGATTGATATTCGTGGTACGATTGGCGGTCACATGGGCTGATATCATTTGGCGACAAGGAAAGACGCGCGTGGAATTATATCGTAGTGTTGCAAGGTTTACGCGTGGCCTGCAACAATCTGCAACATGCGATGAATGCTACTAATTCCACGCTCTGTAATCGCTTATATCAATACAGCTGTTCACCAAATTGTATACAAGCATTAACTACCAGCTTAAGTAATGATTTTAAGCTCAAATTAAGAAATTTATACGGCTTATCCTTCAGTTACATTTTGTGTTGAGATTTATCGTCGATTAATACATCTATTGCGATTTATTGGTTCTAATTGTGTTACAAGAGTAGACACCTTTGCTATTTCGTGGCGTATTTGTGCGATTCAAAGCACGTGGATTGTCGCAGGCGTGGGCAGAGATCTTTGGCGACATGGAAAGACGCTTGCGGAATTGTGTCGCAATATCGCAAGGATTATGAGATGCATACAATTAATCTCTTGCATTCTAATTGCTACTATTAATACAGCAAATACGGCTATTTTTCAAGCACTTTTAAGTAATACCAAACTTAAGAACTGTATCTGACTTTATTCTTTACTTGCATTAACATTTAAATATGGTGCAAATTTATTAATGATTTCTAGCTTTACTACAGATAAATAGCTAAAAGTACAGGTTCGTTAAGAAAAGTTATTAGTAAAGTTTGATATTTCCTGGTACATTTGTGCAATTGAGAGCGCGTGAATTTGTGGGTGTAGGCGGTGGCGACGAGAATAGTCGTGTGCGTGATTCTTGTCGTCGTGTTAGCGAACGCGTGATTGTACATGATGCGGTTTTATTTAAAACACTATTTTTATAAAGAATTTAACTTTAGGTTTGCCTAATGTTGTCGTTACAGTTTCCTCGAATAACACAATTTCGTGCAACTGACCCCGTCCCCTATACGAAATACGAAAATATATACGAATGTCAAAAAAAATGATACACATTTATTTCTACAACTGATTGCGTTTCTTCTTTTGTCAAATCAAAGCAGAAACCTTAGAGGTAGTTTTTAATATACTCTAAGTGCGGGGGCACACGATGCGTTGCGGCAGCGGTACGACGCCGGCGCGGTGTCGCTGTGTCATTTTACCTGTGTGTTTTCCCAATTCTGTTCAATAACTAAGGTGAATATATTATGAGTCCAGTTCTTGAAAATTGGAAGAGTGGTTTCAGCATTGGTGAAATCGAAATACTCAATAGCAGCATCTGAAGTCGAGATGGTAGCTCTATTAAACAGGGTTGAATATATAAGCAAAGATATGGGCTACATGATTCTAGACTCCCCAGTGGTGAAATTTTTTGTCGGCTTTTTCATGAAATGTATTTTTTAAAAAGAAAGTGTCAGATAAAAAAACATCAGGAATGTGATCGGGAATGGGAACAAATATTCATTTAAATTAGTCTTCAAGATAATGCAGAGTGAAGATAAACTTCACACTTTATGGATGGATTTTCTACTGAAAGTTGCAAGGTATGTTCACGGCAGAAAGGGACAGGGAATATTCAGATTATTCAGATGGGTTCCAGTTCCTTATATTATTAGGGAGTGAAGATCTTACACATTTAGTGTCATAGGTAACAGACGCCCGTTATACACATTTTTTTTTTAGAAATATTTAAATACATATGGACTACACACCTAGAATCCAGGTGGGAATCGAGCCCACGATCCCCGGAGCAGAAGGCAAGGTCACTGCCCACTGCGCCAACGGGTCAGCCAGATTTATACCTTTTTACATACCGCATTAGTTTTATTTAAATTTTATTTTAAACGCAGTCGTCCTATCGTTGCTATATTTTAAAAAGTTACCTACGCTTAGGTCGATTTTTTTAAGAAGACGCTCCTATCAAGTTCTTGGAGTCGGTTAAATTCAAAGGATTTGACTGATCATTTTATAATGTTAAGCGATCTTTGCTTTGCAAGATTTGCCCAGTTGGCACTTTTTTTTATTCAGTACTTTGACCTTGTATCATTATATAAACATATAAATAAATCCTATCCTTTAGTTAGAGGTAGCGCCACGCTTGTAGCTGAATTGTACCATGCTTGTAGCCGAATTGGGCCGGCGCGTCCGGGTACCAATACCTCTTTCTCACGATGATAAGATCGGCGTGAAGTGGCGGCAACGCTGTCACGTCTAGTGACAGTGTTGTTGTCGCATTTCGTTCGGTTTGTGAGTCCTCCCGGTGGCCTAAACTCGTCATTAAGGGCCGGCAGCGCATCTGCTGGCCTTTGTTCTCCCCCCCCCCTGTGTTTTCCCAGTCTTCCGCAAGGAGGTCGGGGGGGCGGGGGGGGGGGGGGGGGGGCCTCCGAGAACGGCTGTGCCTCGGCTCGTCTCAAATCCCACACTCGTTGATGCTGTGAAAGTCACTTCGATTGACAGCATTACACATTATTATACTACGCGTGATCATTCTTGTTTGATCCAATAAACGGTGCACACATTGGGACGTCATAACAGTTACCCCCTTTTGTAATAAATATTTTCAAAGAGTGGTTACGAATTTTTTGCTGAGTTGCGCTTTTATTGAATCTGAAAAATTTAATAAAAAATAACGAAGAGGGGTGATAGTATTGTTGTCGCGTTCCGTTCGGTTTGTGAGACTTCCCGGTGGCCTAAATTCGTTATTAAAGAAAGTCGCCAGAAACAAAGGGAGGCTTATGCCTAGCGGTGGGCGATTAAAGGCAGGTAGTAGTAGTAGATACTCTCTACACCCATGAACAACTGGACCAACAGAAGTATCGTAGGTGCATTCGTTGGCGCAGTGGGCAGTGACCCTGCCTTCTGCTCCGGGGCTCGTGGGTTCGATTCTCACCACGAGTCTGGATGTAATGTATGTATGTATTTATTTATATATTTAAAAAAAATATTTGTGCATAACAGGCATCTGTTACCTATAACACAGGCATTAAGTTGTCTACCTTTCCTGCTTAGTAGGTAATTTATAATCAAGAGATTAACCTAACTGTGATACAGGATTTAGGACCACGTAAATTGCTTAAAAATCATTTAATTAAATTGCAGATAATGGCTCAAATCTGGGAGGCGGTATGGGGTAACAGTGTTCGGGTATCGTGGGCTGAGGTAGCCAGGGAGCGGTCGTGTCGCGTTTCATCAGTGGCCGTAGCAGCAACTAGGCTATCCGGTTATACTGAGGGTAGGTTGTATCCATATATATATAAATAAATATATACAGGACTATATGACACTTGGACTTCTGCTCCTAAGGTCAGATGTCCATGGGATTCCATAGTAATGACCGCCAGCTCGTTTGCCCTTTGTAATATTAAAAAAATGACAGAACTTCTTCGAATTTGATGGTGCGGTTAAAATTGATGTGTTCGGGGATGAGCGCATGCATGAAGCATTTTTGATATTCTCTAAAGAACTAAAAATTGAAATTATGTATCGAGATTGTAATTTTTAACGTTGAAATAAATATTTTCAGGCGCAGAAGTAACAATATCCAGTAACTCAAACGGCTGGGCCTCCAGGAATACCACATTCAACGGACTGACGGACGACATCGACGATCCCGAGGTAAATATATATTTTGAGAATTACTAAGGAAATATATACTGTTATTTTATAGGAGATTACAACCGAAAATTGTTATTGGGTTATATTTTTTAACACTTACACTAGGTTGAAATGAAATCGTACATGATAGCATTTTTTTTAAATACATATATTTTTTTATAATATGGGATCAAAGGCAATTTCAATCCCTATCCATGAAGTGATCTTTAATCTCACATTTAAAAAAAGTGTATTTTTTTTATATTTTATATTTTTTTTTATGTTCTCACGTGCGGTTTTGTTGCACCCGAGTGTACTTAAAAAAGCGACGATTTAGGCAAGAAAGTACTCAGACTATTTATTAAGAGAGCTAGATTTTCATAAATCCGCAAACTTTCTTCAGACATCTCGCGTATTTGTGTTAAGTAACTAATTTGAAGCAGATTTTCTGCGTAAAAATCTACTATATACAATAAAAATCCGTTCGTTAGTCTCAATGAACCTCGAAAACCTTTTCGTATTTTCAAATTCCGTTTGTTTTGTTTCATTCCCCCTATTTCAGGGAAGGTTTAAAAGAAAAGAAAGAACGAAAAAGTCATAAGATTGATTAAAAATATTAAAAAATGCAAATTTGGTCCCTACTTCCGAATACTTCAAATAGGTGACGGTCGAACTAAATGTCACGTTTTATGGTTAACTGGCTAATAAGAGACTAGCCTAAATCCTGGCAGGACAACGTCTGTCGTGTCTGTATAATATCATCTGGGAAGAAAGATGGGAATGCAGGTTCGATTCCTGCGGCATCTATCTTTTACCGCGCGCGAGTCAAAGCACTCGAAAGGATCTATCTGGTTCAAATTTATATGACTTTTGATTCATACATATATGTAAGAATATAATTATAAGAATATAATTTTCTTAGCATGATATGTGCATTTTGCTGTCGCATGTCTGTACGTGTATGTGGGTTCTTTATGTTAAACGGCTTTGTTTGTTTTTGTAATAAATGTATGAATTTTATTTCGAGCCATCTTTTTGTTCCATTTTGGCTGTATTTGAATTGACTTTTGATACCGTATATTATTAATTTAAATTAAAGTTGAAGTCAAGAACTATCTTTATTTGGCGTTATTTTTAGTCTTTTCCTTGAATTTTGATAAATTAACCTATAATTAAAAATTACGCATGAACAGATCTCACCTCAGTCACGTAAACCATCTGTCTGTTGCCGTTTTTATTAAAAAAAAAAAAAACAACGGCTTACTTTCAATTACAGAAATACTTTCAATTTAAACTTTATATCAATTCAGCTAGAGTCGAAATTCAAATGCATCCAAGTAACAGCCGAAAGTGCATGTGCATCTAGTACCGTAATACAGTTGTGTGTTTGTTTCGCAGAGGCGGAGAAAATCGCCGAATGCTTAGCGTTGTTGCGGACATACGAATGTACTGTGCGGCATATACAATCCGTTTGCCGGGTTCCCACTGTGGTTTAAATCTATGTCTTTTAGCTATATGTATATTTATATGTAAAACCGAAAGGTCATCTAACACGAAATTTCGAAAACCGCGGGGCGTATCATGATGTATGAAATTATGACAACGAGGTAGTTTATAGTTGGTAGACGCCCGCTAAGAACGGAACTTTCGATAGGGCCTGATTAATGAGGTCAAAGACCTCATTCGCACGAGAGTTTTTTATAACGTGCGTTAAAAAAACGTTCAAATAGAACATATGGATTCCCAAGTTAATGTTTACACGGTAGCGCTTTAATAACTCGACGCTTATCTACCGAGCAATGTTCTATTTTCAACGCTATAAATATGCATATAGGATATTCTTTTGTGTCAACGACGTTAAAAAAAACGCCAACGCCGAAATTTAAGGCAACGCTTTGTTAACTCTCGTGCGAATGAGGGCTAAGAGCTCTTGCAAGTTTACATGGACGAAGTCGCGAGAGACAACTATCTTTATATGTACTTAAACGAAATTAAAATATCCCTTCGTTATATTTAAATCAACGGCTTTAAGATCCACAAAGTTTCTTGTACATTGCCTAAACCCTAACAACACTCTTAAAAAACTTGTTTCGATTAAACGCACTCATTCGATAGATCTCTTACTTACAGAAAAAAGTTTATTTCAGTTCATACTATAAAATTAAAAAGAAAATTAGACCGTTTAATTTAAAAATCTTCCTAAAGGTGTGCTAAAGAATAAGTTAATATTATTGATAGTGTTTAATAAAAGGCACACCAAGGACTGTTTCAAAAACACCAAGGCCACCAAAATTCAGTTTCCCGCCCGATTATGAAATTGTATGAAAAATATTGTCCAAACGAAAGAAATGTTTTTAAACCACAGTTCGAACGCTTCTAGTTGTTAATTTTATTTATACATAAAATTATTGTTTTGTTTTGCGCATGTTCGATGTGAAAAAAAAACGCTCATTTTTTTTTGGCATTGAATGTACGCAATTAATTTTTTTGTGTAATATGAAGTAAATGGGACTGAATCGTAGCTATTTATACGTTGCGAATGAAGTCGTGGGCACAGCTAGTAGTCAATAAATTGCTCAGTAGTTGTGAATAGGGCAGCTAAAACTAGAGTGTTTTGAGAATGGTAAACCTTTGCACAGCTGTGGTAATACAGGGTGGCTGGTGATAAGTAATGTAAAAAAAGCACCTAAATTTAATACCAAACATTATCAAAGTAGGGAACCAAATAAACATAGTAAAATTCATTACAATGGGTTTAAAAATGAATGAAGTGCGCAGGGAGATGGCGGTCGAGCGGCGCGGCGGCGTGCAGTGCGCGGCCACCCTCCTCGCTCAACCAAGCACCAAGCTCCGCGATCTCAACAATCTCAGGGGAAACTGACCGTACTGACCTTATAAATAAATGCGTCAAAATTTTCACATATCACAAATTGTGGTACAATATTACGTCTAAATCACTCAATATTACTGTAAACAGTTAAAGCCGTTCGCGGTTGTCCTTAGGGGGTACTGGTAACCTTTTATTTTATCCTTCGTGGTGTTCCCTTTGGTGGTTATTCAGTGTTTTTTAATTGGCGTCTGTTTGTTTATCGGAGTCTGAGGCCGTTTCCCTCTGATAATAAATTCTTCTAGGGCTCTATGTGGACATTTCTTTGAACGGTTCTGCTTTGGACCAAACGCGACGCCCTCTAACTACGATATAATAAATTGTAAACCCGCAATTCTACATTTTTCAGCATGGGCGGAGTGGTACCTACCAGTAGGTCTTTCAAACCAAAGATCGGCGAGAACGGCGTGAAGTGACGGCACGCATTACCGCCACTTCACGCCGTCATGTGATGGTATTGTTGTCGCGTTTCCTTCGATTTGTAAGGGTTCCCGTTGGCCTAAACCCCTATTCAAAGGCCGGCAACGCAGCCGCAAGCATTCTGGTGGTGTCGTTTGCACTTTGTAATGTACAAAAAAAACAAAGTTAAATAATAAATCAAGGAGGTGGCTGTGGGGCGAGTGAAGATGACCGACTGCCGGCTGACATTATGCCCGGAAACCTATCCCACTATCTCTATAATTCCACGACTAATATCACTCAGCGTCATTCGTCGGGACCCACTGTTTTACCAGCCTTCCGAAACACGGAGGAGACGGGATATTTGAAAACCAATGTTAGAATACGTCACCCATCTAACACCCGACCGCGGTAAGAGTTACTTAACCTAGCGGTAGATAACACTATTATTTTTATATTAAAAGGTAAATAAATCCGTATTTTATTGTTAAATTTATTTATTTGTGCTTTATGGACGTGTGTATGAATAATTTTGGAATACTCACTTATATTTAGAAGTTCATTGTAGTAGTCCGTGCCATTTTTGACGCTGAAATCTCCATTAACAGCTCTGTGTGTGAAAAAATCGGTCGACTGATCGGTCATTTACATCGGATTGCGAAATCTACGCCGTGACAGGATGGATTTACCAGCGATATATGCTGCAACGCGCTATACCTTTTAATATACAGATCTCTTCTCAATCAGATCTCAGATCAGAAAAAAAAAATGTACATACCAGGCGTCTGTTACCTATAACACAGGCATTAAGTTGTCTATCTTAGGAACAGACGTTCGTGTGACATATAGTCTCGTATATATTTTTATCTTTATCTATATATCTCTTGAAGAGATTTATCCTCCATATTTATTCTGCTAGATATGCACAATATCTGAACAGATACAGTAGATATGCACAATACAAAGTATAACGCAGTGCATAACCAGCCTAAAGGGAAACCTACTCGGTAACGTTATTGATTTTCAGTATTACAGCACTACTATTTGCTTCATAGATAATGTCAAATCAATTCATCAAAAATTACCGTGCGATAATAGCGCCACTCTTAATTTTGTCCACGATATTCTAAAAGGCCACCAGTGTGCGCCGTCTTGAGGAATGGTACCGTCACTTACCGGTTACTATATGTATATACCGGAACTATTAGGTTTTCACCTGATGGAAAGTGTCGACCCATTCGGAGATGGACATATTTATCGATCTTTCTATATAATTTAGTATTGATGATAAGACTATTTGATTTGTAGTTTATAAAAATCGCGCCAGTAACGGATATTTTTATGAGATAAAGCGGCAGGCACACGTGATTATAAGTGACTACCGACGCCAATCGTGCCAAACTGTAAATATAGTTTAGGAATATTTTGTACATAGAAAACAAAAAAAAATATCGGCCGCCCAGCTGACCGAACTTGAATCTAATGTGCATCGGGGTGGCTTTGGTGGCGCGGACCAGGGGGGCCGGAGGGGCCACAAGGGCGGCCTCTTCCGCGGGCGTCAGCAGGGGCCTGCCGGGGGAAACCCCGCGAGGCCCCACACCTCCCATACCTCCAACGCCCCCGAGGCGCAGTTTCACAGTAATTTATTTTATATAACAAGTGACAAACGCTAAAGATGATAAAGTTTTTAACGTTTTTGTTGTATATATTTATTTTCACATAACCTTCCTGATTTAAATAAAAGATTTTTACAGTTTTATTAAAAAAAAAAACCCGTAAGAAAAAGTAACTGCGATAAAATATAAAATATTATGATATGTTAATTAATTTTAAGCTACTTTTATAATAGGGGTAGATAACATTAATAGCTATGTTCTAAAGTAAAACAACACATCAGAACCCGACCAAGTCTAATTTGATTGAGAAAACCATAATTTTTTCACTTGATACCTAATTATAAAATTTTACCATAAAAAACGCACTTGAAATTGTCAGAACTGGACCTTAATCGAAGTGGGTCCACAAGCTTTCAAGTAAAAAGAGAATCATCAAAATCGATGCACCCAGTAGAAAATTTTGAGATAAAAACATTTAAAAAATACAGTCAAATTGAGTGTGGAGTAAATATACGAATATGAACGACACTGTTGTCTCTGAACTTCCCTAAGTTTATTTGATATGGTCACCTTATTTGTGTGTTCCAATTATTGATATGTCATATGGCTTTGTTATTATATGAGGTAGCCGCATTTTATACATACGAATAATGACTCTTATGCCGGAGCCAGACATAGCTTCATTTGAATGATCGTTTAGTGTGTCCGGGGACTTTCTGTAGCTGCGCAAAGTTTTGTAGTACTTTGTAGTTGTCAAGGATAAAAATGTAAAAACACTTTGTGCTATATCTGGCTCCGGCATTAAGACTGCTGAATTACACATACAAATATGTTGATATACTAGTATTTACTATGTTAAATGCAACAATTTAATACTAATAGTAACTAAATACGTGTTCTACATATTATGTAGATCATCCCTGCTCACTGTTCCTACCAGAAATGGCGCGAATATTGATTTCGCCGAATACCGAAAATTCGGCAACGATTTTGGCGAATGTGTCGGTGTCAGATTTTATCTATTTGTCTGTGTGTCAAATATTTCACTATTTATTTGTCCAAATCAAAACAACGCAATATTTATTAGAACTACGCGTAATATCAAATTGAAGGTGGGCAATCTCGTAGCAAAGTGTACAGTGGAAGTCTATTCGTTAGCGGGTAGTTATTTATTTATTTCTTAATTATAAAATTTAAAATAAAAAGAACTAAAGAATCACAAACTCCGTACTAGTGAAAACTGCATAACAGGTTAATAGGCTGGTCTTCTTGATACTAAATTACTTTAATTTGTGACATTGTTTGTTTTGAATAAAATTAAAATATATATATTTACAAATGACAAAATACTTATGATAGAATTTGTAATGTGCTCTTGCAGGAGTTATTTATTTTTTAATAATATTTCTTGGCCTTTAAGTATGTTCTGGTATTCGGTAGTCGGCCATTTCAATATAGCTTGCAGGGTGCTGACCCAATAAAGAATTCCGGTGACTCTAGCACTACGTGAATAGTATTATTTGGCTAAGGTTTTCTGTAAGATAGAGGTACTTTAACTGCTATCATAGTTACTAAAGGTAAAGCTAGTACTAGTAAGTTGTAATAAATTTGGTAAATACTTATTTAGACATAGAGGTACCTCTATAATCTATACACTTAAACTTAAATAAATTAAAAATAATATCACTCCAGAATGCAGATTCTCGCTTAACTACAATAATTAATATTATTATTGATTATATAACAAGATTAAAATATGTACGCTACAAAAATAAGAATTTAATTTAAAGTTTATATAAATCTTATGTTATTTAAGTATTTTGTATAGGTGTGATATCTCTACGGAAGTCGTGATATGATTGCTACGTTAGTAGACTAGAAAATAGTGACACAAATTCCTTACATTTCTTTTCAATATGGCGCCTTTCAAGGTATTCATCAATACTACAAAAATAAGCTCTTGATTAAATTATTACAGTATTCTTGTGTTTTTTTTGAGTTTAATAAAAAGGTATATACATATATGTAGTTATATACCAACAGCTTTTTCAAGTCCGGTCATAGAGAACGATACCCTTTTTTTTATCGATATCAACTAGCAAAAACCTGAAGTTTGTGATGGATCGCGTAGTTTTTCATGTATTTTTTTAATTATATTATTTTTGATGGTTATAAACTTAAATTACAAATCTTGATAGTTTTTCAGTAAAGTGTACTATAAAACTGCTTAGGTCGAGGGATAGTGTTAAGGCTCGCTACGGTCCCTCTAATAAGTTATATTGTTTCGTTAGTATTAGTCTATGTTCAAAGATTTTTGATAACATTAAAAAGAATACTAGGAATTCTTTGTCACTGTTTCCTAGTGTATATAAGACTAAGATTATAATCAGATATGCATACCATAATATGTACGTCCGTCAATTACAATTTGTAAAAAAAGAATGGCCACTTTTTTTACAAACGAGTGTGCAAATAATTAAACCTATTTCAACATTTTCAGATCTGTTTTGTCCGAAAGTAAATAATACTGTAGCATTATAAATATTAACACAATACGATAGAAAACAACTAGAGCATTTATAATCTTTGATTAATAAAATAACAGAATTGTATTAACTGTAAGAAATATTTCAAGCAAATTAATAAGTTTTATAAAATAACCACTAGGCCAGAGTTTTGAGCAATATTTGCATTGTTACTTGCGTTTGCTTTATCGTTTTCTTTAATATCACAGATATATTACTTCTGTTAAACATGGTTATATTAAATTTATTATTCTTACCTCATGGAAGACTTCTTTACCCAATACCGTATTAAAATTTCCACTGTTAAGAACAGTAGTCACCCTTAAGACGAGAGGAATAAATTTAAAATAACCACGTACTTAACGATGATTACAATGTTTTTACTGACAGTAGCAGTACAATTTGAATTGGTAGTGATGTATACAGTGACCCTGCTTACCGTACATGTTTAGTCGACTTATGGTTCCCGCCAGCGACCATTCGCGGGAATCGTGCCTTAGAGTCGCTTCGAATACTCCGTTCCCTGGAGCCGTCCTCACAACCACTAAAAATTCACGCCAACCTATTTCTTTTTGATCTGGCGTGCCAGCCATCATTTCTGTCACTTCAATCACTTCTACAAGTGACAGTCGAGCACACTCGGGATACCTACGAATCAACGCATTTAGATGCCTCAATAAATTCCCTGAAGCTTCGTATGCTTCTATGCTGTTTAGTGCTATTTTCTGCCCCTTGTGGCACGTGCACCAATGATCGTCTATATCTGCCATTTCACAGGTACGATTGCTAGGTACTGGTAAAAATAAACTAATACTTCTGTCGGAGCTATAAGCTGTCGTACTTCGTAGTTTAATATTTTCATTTTTTATTCCTTCCAAATTAACAAGATCTGCAATAGTAGCGTACACATCGAAGGGCGTTGTGAGTCGATGGCTGTTCAATTTCATGTTTTTATAGGCTTCGGAAAAGTTATTTCGAAATATATTTGGCAGCAAAATATGCATTAGCGGCAAACGTTCTTCCAATCTTCCTTGTTTTGTGAACCGAATGTCGCCCCAACGTATGCCATGATCACTTAGTATAATCAAAATTGTATCCTCTAAGTAGCGCGTGTAGTCAAGTTTTTTCAAGAACGATTCAAAATCATCATCCATCGCCATCGGATAATTTAAATAGTCGTGGCTCATTGTTACCTCCCAGAAGAAACCAAACAGTTTAGAGGGTCTTAAATTGAGGGCTAAATTTTCCACGTAGTCTAACAGAATTTTGTAAAAGTATTTATTACCCATGCATATGTACGGATTAAAATCTCTGTTGTTGCCCGTATGACGTTCAGCCTCGTGCATGAAGGTATGCAAGTAATAATCAGTAGGGGTCCTGCTGAATCCAAATTTTTCAAAGTTAAATGTTCCCAAGCTGGCTGTGTCCTCGCCAAATGCAGTGTAGTAACCAACGTCTTTGAACCAATTCCAAATAAAAGGGCAATTATCAAACGTAGCCCTAACATTAGGCCAACACGTCTTATTTATATCAATATCTTTAATTCCAAGAAGAATGGGAATCAAATTCGGGAACGTGTTATCTCCAACTTTATTGTAGCCATAAAATTCAATAGCACCTTTCTTTTTTAAATATGCCAAGGTTTTTGGCATTGTCCTATAGAAATTCAATCTGGATATGGCATCAAGACCTATTATTATAACATTAAAAGCAGTTTGGTTCTGTGACATCTCCAACAAATCGTCCTTAAATGTGAAGAGAGGTTTCTTTGGCGTGAAAAGAAAAAATTGTTCATAAATTAGTTTTTCCTTGAAGCTGCAATACACTCTTACAAATTCGTTCATTACCTCTATAAAATTTGTAAAATTCACACAGGTTTCATATCTGACTCTGTCGTCCACATCCATGGATGAAATATCAACAATCGTCAACGGTCGATAGAAAGACATATAGCAGCAGGAGACGTTTGGATTTTGAGGTAGGTCGTAATATGGAAAATTCTTTTTTACGATCCATATATGAGTTTCATTATTGTCTAGCAGCGAAATATTTGCCTGGTGACATGGTTTTATGCTTTTGGGACGTTCAATAAATTTTTTGATGTCAGCGCCGAACGGGTTCAAGCCGGGAATCGTGCATCCGTCCGTTTTTATCGTGAACATATCGTCGGAGTGAGAGATCATGAACTCATTTCTGTACTTCTGCAATGAGGAACCGACGTCATTGTTAGTAAGAGAAATGTTGATGCCATTGTTAATCAGAAGTAAGAGGAAGCTGCCGCCAAATATTATGGCAAACAAGAATACGTAACGTATTCGTATCGGTATCGAGTTTGTTTTTCCCACGACTAATTTGATTGGCTGACCCATTCTGAAAATTAACAAAATAATATTAATGACATAAAAAGCATGCAAGTTTTTTATGTAGTAAAACGTCATCAAAATGTGAAAAATCCCTTAAATATCTAAGTCGTATTTATTTTTGTCAGAAAACTTGAAAATAAACTTAGTTGATATTATAATAAAAAAAGTTGAAGTAGTAAAATTATAATTTTTGCTAAAATGGTCATAATAAATTATAATATTTTTATTTGGGGGTTAGAAAATTTTATTATTTATTTAGACAAATTTATTTCACAAAGCACACTTAGCGGCGAACTGTCGTTGGTGAAGTTCATTGGAAAGACTTGGAGCGAAAGAAAGGGGGAAGCTCAACACCTAACCGAATGGAGATTCACTATGGACGCCCTATTCCCCATCTAGAGGATACAGGAACATAATGAATTATAATGATAAACATTTATTATTATATTACAAAAGAGTTGTAGATTCAGGAAATTTATAAGCATGGAGTGAAAGTAGGGAGTGAGTATAGTTTTTTTTCTAATTTCAAATTGAACATACGAGAAATGGACAAAAGCATAAACTTTTAATATGCAGAAATTAAAAAGTTATATATTCGAACTAAAACCCGATATATTTAAAATCAATAGTTTTTGACAGTCCTGCTAAAACTCTAAAACCGTTGGACCGTTTTTAATTATGTTTGTTTTGTTTCATAACCCTTATTTTAGGAAAGGTTTAAAAGAAAAGAAAGAAAGGAAAAGTCGAAACATTATTTAAAAATACTAAACAGTGCAATTTTTGACTGTCGTGTCATGTAAAATCACAATATCATAAAACATTCGGCTACTGTCACGTTTTATGGAAGAGATATAAAGGAGATTGGTTAATTAATTAAAGAAGACGAGTTAAAATTTGGGCAGGACAACGTCTGCCAGGTTCGCTAATAATAGATAAAAAGAGGAACTTACCTTAATTCCAGTGAGTTTAAAACATTTCAGGGTCCAAAACACAGTATTTATGTAACATAACAGTGAAAAAAAATCATTGCATTACAATCCGAACTTCATCTTTCTTTATATATTTGTACTGCAATACTAATTATTGTTTTATGTTATTTATGTAAACGTAATATAGTATAAACAACGACGGACACATGGTTTTTGGCGACAGTATTAAGCCACCTGACACATATCGCTGAGTACTGAGCGGGCTTGGATATGTTAGGCCGTACTAGGGAGGCTGCGAGCATGCGCTGTGCAGCCCCGGCTAAATCTGGGTAAGTTAAGGCACCGACCAGGCGTAAATAATCTTGTAAGTGCTTTGTGTGTTCAACCCTTGAGTTGCAGGCTGCTATCATACAAGTTTCGCGCGTATTTTACGTCATCTTAATTCATTATCGCGCGTTTGTATTTACTAGCTTATGCCAGTGAATATATACAATTAAAAATGGTCGGATGTTTTATTTAATGCTATTTTAATATACCTAGTTATTTTTATTAAAATATTTGAAATATTTGGTTTTCATATTAATATTTAAAAATGTAATGAATCACAGATAAATATGAGAATTAATCGCTTATTAGTAACGTCGTGACAATCAGCTAGAAATTTTGTTAAAAATGATCTAGCGCACAGGCGAGGCAATTGAAGTGAACAACTACTTATTTTGCGATTGTTACAATAACAAATCTGTAACAATGGCAAAGTCACGAATGTTGTGTAAGCTTTTAGGTTTACATCACGAAAACTATAAAATATATTCATGGCGATATCGTCTCGACTCTCGCGTGTTAGAATAACGAATATAATGTTATATTTCTGTTTACTTCAGACGAACTTTAACCCCACACTATCAGGTTGCAATTAAATTTTTTTAACCACTAGTTCAGAGGTTCCCAAACTTTTATCCTAATAGAATACTTTTAAAATTTACTTAGTTACGGTGTGGTGGACAGCATCCAGTTATCAAAAGGTCCACCATTGGTACTATATTCCAAAAACTCAAAATAGAATATATTCTATAGGTAGACCAAATCGCAATAATATTAGGTCTACCCATAGAAATTTGGGTTGCGGCTGAGTTCCAATCACATATTAATAAAAAAAATAAAAAAAAGATTAATTAATTGATTTTACTTCGAGTTGCTGTCAAAAAATAAAGTTGACATATCAAAACTGTGATTGTCACGCTACCGTATAACCCCGTCGAGTCTTCCGTGGACACCTGGGGGTACTCTCGGACGTCACTTTGGGAACTAATGCTCTAGATCCTTGAACTCTGTCTCCATTGATTATGATGCTTGAAATCACTATAATATTAGACCTAAAAAGGGAGGAGGCTAATAAAAAAAAGTATTGTAGGAATATTTTAGGTATATCTGATATCAGGCGATTATTATCGCTCCTATTTTGGGTTCAAGCTAATTCTGGTTAACTATAAGTCCACAAGTTGTTGGTTATAAGTTTACTGGCCACTGTGCTTGGACAGTGACCCTGCCTTCTGCTTCGGGGGTCGTGGGTTCGATTCCCACCTCGAGTCTGGGTGTATTATCCATATGTATGTATTTATATATTTCTAAAAAATATCGAAATAATTCTTGGACTGGCTGACAGAGGACTTTGAAACGTAGCTTCCTGTATCAGTAACTCACTTTAGACCTTAAACGTAATCGGTCAGTTTATGATTTAGCGTGCGATATGTATTTTCAAATGTTAACATAATAGAAATATTGGCCTTTAATCCTTAGTTATAAATACACTCTTAAAAGTTATTTTTTAATCATTTTTCCTTTAGCAACACTTTAAGGACTGGTATTTAGCACACGCTAAAAGCAACCGCCATCTCCTTTTCCTTCAAGCAACCGCCATCTCCTTTGGTAAATGGCAGCAACCTATCAGCATTCAGTTGACAGCCACTTAAGAGGTCATACATGAATTACGTCACACGAAATTTACGATTTTTAATACCTCCCCCCACTCCCCACCACCTTACCTTGTTACATTTTCGGAACCCTTGGCGTTGCATAACTTTTTTTTTATTTAAGCTTATGCACGCTTTAAAAATTATCAACATGTGAATCGATTTATGGATGACCCCTCAAAAGTGTTGCCGTAACGTAAGAAAATAAATTATTTTCTTACCATATAAAAATATTTCTCACGTAATTTCTTAATGTACTGTTAAATCTGGAAGTGTACAATCGATACTACAAGTGTTTAAGAAAATTGTAATGATTATAAAGAATCTGCTTGCAATTTGCTCAATGTCATGTTCGAAGTGTTTGTAAGCGATATCCACCGTTTGTTGTTAGTGTGTAAATTTGTATTTATAAAACTGTATTTAATAAAATTTAAAAAACAAATAAAAAAGGGTATGCCGTCATGTGATAACTGATTTTGCGTTTTATTTAACACCTACTGCTTTTTTAATGATTACTAAAAGTATTGAAATATGTGTAAAAATAGCTTTCCGAAAAAACCTTGATTTTTTTGTTTGTCAACAAAATGTTATCCAAACGTTGGTTGCGCTTAATTTTTGTTAAGAATGTAATAATTATATTAAATCTTAATATATTATATAAATTGCGCATC
This sequence comes from Charaxes varanes, assembly GCA_024363005.1. Classification (NCBI taxonomy): domain Eukaryota; kingdom Metazoa; phylum Arthropoda; class Insecta; order Lepidoptera; family Nymphalidae; genus Charaxes; species Charaxes varanes. The sequence continues at coordinate 1,599,630 of JANCMC010038415.1, forward strand.
ACGTTGTCTGTCCGCGATGGAGTCCTAAACTACTTAACCGATTTTAATCAAATTCCACGCCGTGTGCAGTTTATGATAGGAGGATAGCATACATCCTAATTTATAGTCACAAATAAAAATGAGTTGCTAAAATGTCTGCACCTTCGTAACTTCCGACGACTTCACCAATGTTCCGCTGACACTATCTATTTTGATAATATAAATAAATGTGTAAGTAGCTCTGTCTGTTACCTTTTCACGCCTAAACCGTTGAAGCAATATTGATGAATTTTTGTATCAGAGATAGATAAAATCTTCGAGAAGGACATAGGGCATATTCGTCGGGAAAGCGAGTGTTCGCAGAAACAATGAAAACCCTCAAAATTTAACCAAAACACACAGGCAAAATCGCGGGTATTAGCTAGTTATAATATATTACCAATATTAGTGTTAATTCCCTGTTAAACGTGATTTTCGAATGTCAAGCGATTTGCCATTTGGTTGGACAGACTTCTAAATATGATCGTGAATTTACATTTAGTTTATAGCATACTTTGGATAGATTTATTTTGTGGTTCTAACGTCCTGGGCAGGTCGTGACAAATAGTAAAGGAACCTGTTAATATATTTAAATGCACACTTGCTGCCTTATCAATGTCATATTTCATTATTTAAAATCATTTAGGCGTAGCATAACGCATCGTTGCATTGAATCAAAGTTTAGATACAAGATAGTATATATTTTTTCTAAAAGTGAAATTGAAGAGATGTGTATATTATTTAATTAGCCTGTTATGTCTCAGTGCTGGGCAGAGGCCTACCCCCCCTCCTAGACCATTCTCTTGTATCCAGAGCCAGACCAAGTCACTCCTTTTCGGCAAAGGCGTCCAAGTCGTCGCGTCACCTCTTCCTCGGCCTACCTGGTCTTCGGCGGACATTGGTGGTAGTCCAAATAGTCGCAACATTGGCCCACCTAACCTAACCTAGACCATTATTCCCACTTGAGCTTTGTTGACTATATTATATTAGTAAAATGAGACGAATTTCTTAGCATTCTTTAGATTTCACCGTGCAGATGCTGCGTCCATCGCGTTGCGGAGGTTGGAACCAAGGCAGTGCCTGAGATTTGCGACCCAAGTGTAGGTTTAAGAGAACTCTTTAATGTTAATGCTTACAAAGTATACTAATGTGTAATTTTAGCTACATTGTATGAATAATTAGTGTTATATACTGGTATGTAGAAGAGCTCTGCACTTAACCCTTTCTCAAATTCTGAATAGGTAACAGAGGGCCTAGCACGAACATTCTCGATAGTTTTACTTACATTTACGCTCGAAACGAAACGTTAAATGAAGGTGCTTTCAGTTTACACGACTTATACGGCTGTAACGTTGAGGATACGATACGTGCGAGTTACTTTGACGTTCGGTTTCGAACGTAAAAGTAACAAAAACTATCGAGAATGTTCGTGCTAGGCCATTAGTTCTCATGTATGTTTCTAAAAGAAAGTCTTAATTTACAATCACACAAGATACAAGATAAAAGCAACTAAAGCATCAAATTGGTTAAATTATCCCCTAGGTGACAACTTGTTCTATTTGCTGCTATCAAAGGTGAACAATTGGAACAACAAAACCTAAAATGAAAAGCGTATCAACCGAATGGATACATTTAAATTGGACACCTCTACCTATACTTATTATGATCGTTACGTAACTTGGTTATAACAAATCTAGTGGTAGGTATATCTGAAATGCATAGCTTAGAGTGTTAGGCTAGATGCAGTCGATCGTTTATTACTTAATTTCAAATTAAATCTGAGCAACGCGTAAAAAGTATTCATGAGATACACTTTTGGAAAATACGTTTGAATATGTATGTTTCGTCCTCTGACGCTTCCAGTGTTTTAATGGACAGCTGACCACAACGCTACTCAGGGCAAACGAATTTAAATTGAGGCTATTACGGTAATACGTGGAAGTATAACAAAACCTGGGCAGTAAAAACAAAAATGTTAAAAAGTTTAAAATTTCATCATGTGTCAATTTCATCACGAGGAAAAATTAAAGATACCTTAGCACTCTCTACTAATACCAGGATCCGCTTAGATTGCTGGGGATGTGACCGCATATCTGGGGTCAAGGTAGTATGGCCGTTTTGTTATTACAAGCACTATCGTATAACAAATAATTATAGAACGGTGAATAATTTTGCCCCAATCACATATTTTTACTAAAGTAGAATCGGTGAAGTCACGACATGTAGAGTAAGGGCGGGTAGAGCTAGGAGCGTGGTTCTTGCAAACATCTGACGTGTTTATCTAGTCTGGATAGCGTTCGCTTCTAATTGTTTTATGGCAAGTCATTTTGATGTCGAATTTAATTTATTTTCTTTGCCCGCTTCTAAATCTTCTCTTTGATTAACGAGTACTATACTATGTTTTGAAGTCTTTATACCTTGGTAATCAGTTGTTGGAAGGCGTGGTACCTTTTAAAAATTACATCATACTGTTAGATCAGAATTAGGATAGAATGAATTGAGTGTATTCTTTATCGTTATTATCGATATTATCGTTATTTTCGTTATTATCGCTATTATCGTTATTATCGATCGTTATTATCGTTATTATCGATATTATCGTTATTATCGTTATTATCGGTCGTTATTATCGTTATTATAGTTATTGTCGTTATTATCGTTATTATCGTTGTTATCGTTATTATCGATCGCTATTACCGTTATTATCGTTATTATCGATCGTTATTATCGTTATTGTCGTTATTATCGTGATTTTGTTGTACCTTCGCCGTTTCTATACGTCGTGTCTAATTCAAGTAAGCTGCTGTAAAAGTAGCTGATTGGCAACCGTTAATGAATTCAAAATAATCATTATCTTGTTGTTTAGTCATCTAGTAGTAAGTGGTTTTAATAGATTTGTGAGTGGGAACAACAATAACTCCGATGTGGGTAGGAACAAAACAAGCGTTTGAATTCAAACCTTTATTCCACAGATAAATTTCATAATGAAACATTAGAATTATTAAAACGTTGGTCCAAATAATAGGTGTTACGAATCTCATTTTCTTTTCCCATTTCCTTAAAGGTGCAATGAATTTCGGATTGTCCAAAGGTAAACGTCTCTCGTAATAATCATCAATTAGGTTTTCTTTGTCAATATATCTTGCTTTATTCTTGTATGTATTAGTTGCCAAACTGGATGTGCTACGATAACTATAATCACCGTTTGTGCATTGCAAGGTTTTTTTGAACGCTTCGTGCCTTTTCTGGACCTCTTGGAAGTGACGTAATAGCTCATTGAAATCCATTTTAGTGTGTGTATTGCCAGCTGGATAACTTCTCGAAATAATACAAATATTAATACATTTATGTAGATATATTTCAAAATACGTACCCCAATTGATTTGCTATGAGAGCCAATGGTGGTACACATTGTAGTCTTTTTCTGAGAAGATCGAATGATGAACCCTGAGGTAGCAACATCCAGTATATTTTCCCCAAATACCGAGGGTAGGTACTACATTATTTCAATCGGTATATATCATAATCCATAAAAAAAATACCTGATATCTATCCTAAAATATAAAGCTGAAGAATTTATTTGTTTCTTTGCTTGAACGCGCTAATCTCAAGATCTAAAGGTCCGATTTGAAATATTCCTTCAGTGTTAGATAGCCCATTTATCGAGGAAGGCTATATACCATAAAACTAAAATTGAATCTACATACATGCCGACGACTTATATAAGGGATATGTTTATAAAGTTGGACAATTAAAAATAATGTAATCGTTTTTATAATTACCATAAATATTCTTCTACATCTATAACATGTTTTACCTGTAACCCGAATAATATTGCTGCTAGTAATGCCATCTGTTCGCAAATATGTAACTATTTTTCTAGTACATTTCCTAAAATATACCATTATCGTTTTAAACGTTGTGGAATTGTACAAATTTCCCATCTGTATAATTCCAATTGAAGATCAAAAGAGTGTTAATGCCGAGTGGTATTCTACGATTTGTTTACCCAGGGTGTTAGAAAAGGTTCGCGAAAGACGACCATAAAGCCGCATCATGACATCGCTTCTTCACACACGGCCAACTAAATAAAGTCATTTTTAGGTTCCAAAAGAGTACAAATCGTCACTCATCCTGCGCATAGCCCCGACTTAATACCCTGTGGTTTCTGTATTTGTGGGCAGTGACCCTGCCTTCTGCTCCGGGGGTCGTGGGTTCGATTCCCACCTCGAGTCTGGGTGTATTATCCATATCTATGTAATTATATGTTTCTAAAAAAATATATTTGTGTATAACAGGCGGCTGTTACCTATAACAAAGGCATTAAGTTGTCTACCTTAGGAACAGACGTCCGAGCGTCATATAGTCCTGTATATATTTATTTAAATATTAACCGCAAAGAGAAACAATTTCACAGTTTAAATATTTGCTACCTTAACAACGTTCACCTTTAAATAAATATAATCACGTATGTATGTATGCTCAAATAACCGGAGCTCTATAAGTTTGCCGCTTGCTAAGCTCATGTTTGTTCAACGTATGTGAAAGAGGATGTGTAGGTGAGCTCCGGGCATAAGGGCAAGTCCATTACAAATTTCCCATAAAGTACAAAAAATAAATAAATAAAATTCATTTATTTCCATAGCATACATAGATCTCAAACAAAAAACTTAGTTACAAATTGGCTAAAATCATTATCTTATATGGACACAGAGAATATTCTAACATCAAACATAAAATACATAAATATCCCAAATACATATGTCCACCAATTAAATACTAATAGTTCTCATTCTCCAAATGAAACATATATATAAAAGAAAATTGTTTTATGGCCCCCACGATACAGGTTTCCCTAGTGTGGAGTAAACAATTTGGTACACGGTCAATATGCAAGCCAATTGTGTGTGTATTGAAATAAATTTCATTTAATTTCATCTAACAACTGGAGAACTAATTCTAAGTAAAATATCTGATCAATAAAGAATTGCATAAATATATGAAGTTTCTCGGAATAGAATATCAGCAAAATACGAACGAGAGCGAGGAGTACGTCTAGCGAAATCACTCTAAAACCCTCTATAAAACTTTTACAAGTTACGCAAGGTGAATCTATTGAAAAATATAGTGGAATTATAAACAGAGAGTCAATAAAACGATAAGAGAGAAAAGATAAACAAAAAATTGAACATAATTATGTAACAACTGGCACGGTCCTCACGCGTGTGATGCGTAAATTTAATAGCAAAAAAAAATCTATTGGAATACTGAGTCGTGGTCACATTCCTTAAAGTACTATATCTGGTAACGTATCCTCAACTCTTCATACGATTAGTAATAATGTGTTTCTCTGACTAAACAAGATAAAGTGCGTTCAGTTTACAAATGCACGCCCCTACAAAGTATTTACCTTTGCATGCACAATAGTGATTAGACGCAATACACGCAAGCTCGTCATGTCACTGATTCTTTGAGTTTCAGTTTAGAATAAAATCGCCTGCGTGAATACAGTAATTTTGTTAAATTTTAAATGATTATTGTGAGGAATCCCAAATATGCAACATTTACTATCTGCCAGTGAAAGTTCCTTTCAAATCGGTCCTGCTGTTTCAGAGATTACCCGGAACTTTGGTTCCGGGTAATCTCTGACAGTAATCTTAGACAGTTAAAAAAAATTAAACTTTTAAGTCAAAAATAGCAAAAATCTTCAATTTCAACGTTACGTCAAACAGACAACGATACAAATGTTATTTATATTTATTAATTAGTTCAGTCCTCAAAAGTATATAATCATGGCTTACACCTAAAAGGCTATCTATCGCTTTTTTAATTTTATATTTTTAAATACATTAACATAAAGGTTGAGGCAACGACCTTTGGGGTAATAAAACTTTATCGCGATACCGTTAGGATCATAGTGTGCATAAATTCAAACACCCTAGGGCAATGTGTGCGGGCGAAAGGTACAAATATTCCAGTACATTACCCTTAAGAAAGATCAACTTTGCTCAAAATTGTTTTAGAATTATTAATAGAGCTCAAAAGGTACAAGTAATTATGAACGACACAATATTTTTATACATAAAGAAAGATAAAATTGCGAATTCAATTTTGTTTATTAAAGACTGTTTCAAAAAGGGGGAGGCCTTTGCCCAGCAATGAGACACAACAGGCTAATTTAAAAAAAAAAACAAAAAAGGACTTTTTTTCGGATCGCCTAAGTGACTACCTACGCCCATAGACAACTGCAACACTAGAAGGCTCGCAGATGCGTTGCAGGCCTTTGAGCAATGAGTACGCTCTTTTCTTGAAGATCTCTAAGTCAGATTTATCGATATAGATCATCCTCAATGTCCTAAAGTACACAACCATGTGTTTCTCTAGGAATTTCTTACCTCGCCTCCTCTGTGGAGTCAGGTGACAGCTTCAGTATTTCCGAACGGATACGACTAAGGGATCATCAAGAAAAGAGCATACTCATTTCTCAGAGGCCGGCTACGTATATGCGAGCCCTCTGGCGTTGCACTTGTCCAGGGGCGTCGGTAGCCACTTATGTGAATGCACCTGCTCGTTTGTCCCTTGCTAAATAGATAAGAAGAAAACATAAGATAGATTATGGTATTTGTGAAGAATGTGCGGTGCCCAGACTATATAGTAAATTATAATATTATGAATAAATGAAAAAAGTATATATATAAAAAAGAATTCTAAGGACTCTTGCGAGTTTATAAGAACTTTTACGCATACGAAGACGCGAGGAACAACTGGTTTAATATATGTTCATAGTTTTTGATACCAAAAGCCAGTAAATAAACGTTTTTATTTAAATCAAAGTCAAAAACATCAATAAATCTGCGCTAAGTAATGCATATAGCGCTAACGGCTTCATCCCTGAATCCTTTCCAACCCTATTGTGATAACAAGAATGAGAGACTGAGCGAATATATGAATGTATAATCAAGTGTACTAAAAGGTACGTTGTTTTTGTCCCGAGTGTATGCGTCTTTTGGGATAGTGATGTTAGTTTTGCTATGTTTGATCTTTTTTTATTTGAATTTTGGTGTATGCCCCTTCGATGTGTAAATCAGCAAAATGTTAGCAGGTCATTTTTCGTTATTTCGGATATTTAAGGCCTTTTTTCCCCCCGTTAAAGGCCAGCTATGGACCACGTTTAAGTCATTTAAGGCCCTTATGTTGATATTTTTCCTATTGCATTCTTTATTATAAGGTGTCCCTTTTGCAGAGATCGTGGGGGTTCCGAGGATGACGTCAGATGGCAATCGGTCATCTAAACTCGCCCCGCAGCCAAATTCTCTGCAATCTAAGCAGACCCTGATACTACTACACCGGGATAACGCTAGGAAGAAGAATAATTAATAAAATATATAATTTTGTTACATAATATACAGGGTGTATTTGACATCGTAACGCAAACTTTGTGATAAGGCTACTTTTAATGTCCTAAATAAGATTACTAAAAGATTGATTATAATAAAAATTAAAACAGCAACCAAATCACAAGTTAGATTCTTTCCGCTATAAGATCATAAAACAAGGTGTATTTTTTATTTTTATTGAATAGTAATGTAATACAATCTGCCACACTTGAGGGCAGTAAGTATTAGAGATCTAAAAACACGTTCAATACACTATCCTCCAAATGTGAAGAGGAAAGCTGGACCACAGGAGATCCCAGCGCTTCTCTCCCCTCCGTTTATTTTCGTTCCTCACTTTCACCCCCACAGCTTTAAACGGCTCATCCGATTTTCATCAAACATGTCTAAGAACACTCGCACATAAATTGAAATCGCTTCATCTATTCGGGAGCTATGATGCCGCAGGCAGACACACACACACAATTAGACAGACACACGCTCACACAAGGACAGACAGACAGACACATCAAACTAATAACAAAAAGAGACCCCTCTTTTTGTTATTAGTTTTTGCGGGGCCCCGGAGACCGCGCGATTAAAAGCTTGCACCGGCGCCGCGCCGTGCACTGACGGGTTGGAACGACTTTTTCGGGTTTCGCGCGCCAGTCTTGATGTTTGGACGTTAACACATGTGTATGCGTGTGTGTGTATGTGTAAGAAATCAATCGTTGATCGTTGATCCCGCTAAAACTCGAAAACTGCTCTAACATTTTCAATTCTGTTTATTTCGTTTTATTCCCTTTTATTCCGGGGCTTTCAATTTAACACTGCTGTATAATAATAACTATTAATGTTTACTAATTAAAGTACTGTTGTCAAAAAATACATAAAAAACATCGTCATGCCGCGTTTTAATATACCACAAATGTTTTATGTAAAAACAATTGTGTTTTGTAGAACAGTTTGCCAACTAGTCATGGGTCCACTAAACAAACGCTAGTGCGGGCAACAAACCAAATTGGATTCGACTTAAACTTCCAAGCCTAACGTGTCTCTAGAACGTATTTATGTATGTGAAAACGGTTTTTCACAAATGCTATATCTGAAGAATAAATACAGAACAAAATTAAACAAAACAAAACAAATTCAAGATTAAAATTAGCTGACATAGAACTAGAAATAAATAATAAATTTTAAGAATATATTTTTTGTTGAATAAAACAATAAATAAAAAGTAAACATTTTTTTTTCAAATGCTGGTGGTATGTACTATAGTTTATGTGATTTCCAAGTTTTTAGACAGAATGTGAGGTAAAGTCAATTTACAAAAAAAACTGACTTATGCCACTATGTTTCTCAGCACCCCAAATAAGCAATTATTAAAATCGGTCCAATCGTCCGTGAGTTATAATTGGCACAACTAACCCAACTTAAGATAAGCAATAAATATGTGTTATCAATTATGATGGCGGAGTTCTTAACCTTATTTTTTTTTTTAAATTAGTTATCCACAACTTTTTTCCCGTTATTTAGAAAGAATTTTTCTACCGTAGATCACATCCATACATTAGAGCTGATAATTGAAAAATATCAAGAACAACAGAGGCCACTCTACATAATATTCATTGATTACCAAAAAGCTTTCGACACGATTTCACACGAAAGTATATGGAACACTCTAAAAGCCCAAAAGGTAGAACAAATATACATAACAATACTTAAACATCTATACGGAAACAGCTCAAGTAGAGTCAAGTTGGAAACTCTGGAAATGCCAAATGGCTCCTGAAATTGCGGAGGGAGCTGGAGAGCGTCCAGAACATGTTCTTCGACCCTTCTCATTTAATGGGGTCTGTTACGAACAGTTAGTGAATAAATTAGGGGAGAAAGTAGTAAGCCCTTTAAGGTGTCAAAAACAATTTCTATAAAATAATAGCCAAGTACCTTTTGGATTGCCAAGAAAATAAAATATTCCCATCCAAGGAAAGAGTCGAGGTGTTTAGATATTATTTCATATGGTTTAATTTTGTTAAGAATTTGAATTAGATTTTTAATAATAAAATTAGTCGTGAGATTGTGTGGGTTCCGGGGATGACGTCACATTTTGGCACTAGACCGGGATATCGCTACGTAATAGGAAAGAATTTGTTTTGAACTTTTTATCTAAGAATCTTTTTTATCAGACCATGAACTACTCTGGACATAACCATCTCTGGACGTTCTCCCGGAGTTGTTATTTAAATAATATCGTTTTTATGTGGTTTAGTGTTTATTTCAGGTCACATTTTCACCTAACTCTTAATAAAGTGTTTATCTGCTCACAAAACAGACAGGAGAATAAAGGAACGTGTATAAAGAATTATAATCCGACAGGTCCCAGCTGTCTCATTTCGCTAAGCGAGATTCAGGGCATCGATTGCTCCTAATTCGGCCCGCTTTCGCTATTTCAAGAGATTACGTAACACAAGAGTGTATAAGAATATAAAATGTCGTATTAAAATAATAAAGTGATCAATTGAAGTATTGAAAAAGTATAAAACATATAGGTTACCTAGTAAAAAATCTCGAAAACCGCGTGATGCGCAATAATGAAGTTTGGCATGCATATAGTGTTAGTAGCCATCCGCTAAGGAGGATTTTCCATAATGCCAGAACATTTTATTTTTATTTATTTATTTTATTTATTAAGGAAAACTTACATATAATATACAAGTAACAAGTTTATAAATATATACTATCTAGAAGCCAATTAAAAGCTTCCACAAATAGGTATTAGTGTTAAATAATATTGCAAACAACGTGCTCGTCTATGTCTATAAGGTGTCGTATTAAACTAATTTTATATTTATTAATAGATAAGTAAAAATAATTACTTATCTATTAGTCGGTGTCTCTTTAAGACAAGTTCTGTTAAGGAGGTTCCAGCAATTGACCCCAACCGATGGAAACTTATCATGCGCGGTCACGATCCTCAGCAGTGAGGGAAGAAAGAAAGAAGCAATTGTACGCGGATGAAGTCACGGGAAACAGGTAGTCTTCCATACAAAAAAAAATATTCACCAAGATCACCAGGTCATCACAATCACGAAATCTCGGGACGCCAAATATGAAATTTGGCAGGAAGGTAGTTTATACTTAGTAGACAACCGCTGAGAGTAGATTTTTCGATAAAGCCTGATTAAGGAGGCCTAAGGGCTCTTACCAATTAATGCATATGTAATCACGGGAAACAGCTAGTCTTCTATTTATTAAAAGAAAGGTCACCAAGTCGTCACAATTACGAAATTTCGTGACGTACAGATATGAAATTTAGCCGGGAGGAATTCAAAAGTAGAATTCCGCTAAAACGTATTTTGCGCTAGAGATATTAGTTTGCTAGGAACGCGGATGAAGTCGTTGGGAACAGCTGTTATACAATACCGGCCAGTTTTTTCTGATAATTAAATTATTCGTTGACACATAAAAAAATAAAAACGAAAGTCAAGTGTTTATCAAAATAAATTTAAGTGCCCGCTACAACATTTAATGATTATAATGCAAATGAGCACTTGAGCAAGGAGAATCAGAGCAAGTTAACTTTAAATTTACGAACGAAAACGTATCAGATGAAGCGAAAATAAAAACCCTTTCTGCTACGACCCAAATTGTTAACAATCAGCGAATTTTAAAGACTTGTAATTGATGCCTTTATAACAGCTGCAATTTCATCAGACAATTCTTTATTTTTTTTTTTCAAATATAGAACGGAAGTTTATAATCTGTGCCTTTTTATATGTTCCTGACTACGTTTTAAGTAACTGTAGATTATTTTTTACTTTTTTAAACGCTTTTATTCAGTTTGATGTGTTTGTTGAGTCAAATCTTAGAAGTGAAATACCTAGGTCCTACCTTATATATTTTTTTAAATTTTAATACTTTTGCAGTTAAAGGTTTCAACTTAGAAAGCTTTTTTACCCATTTTATTGTATATGCAGAATAAGTAACGGCTATAATGAAAAAGTTATACTGAATGACTACTTAATTAAAATATAAATTACTAGCTGTGCCCGCATCTTCGTCCGCGTAAAATAGATTCAATTTTAACGTGATAATATATGGCCTTCCTCGATAAATGGGCTATCTAACACTAAAAGAATTTTTCAAATCGGACCAGTAGTTCCGAAGATTAACACGTTCAAACAAACAAACAAATAAATAAACAAACAAACAAATTCTTCAGCTTTGTATATTAGTATAGATGGCAGATTAAAGTAAAAGAAATTTTAGTCAATTTATTCTTTGTGGTCAAGCGAAAGGCTGTCTGAAACAGAAGTAATAACAAGATTTCTGCAGTTTTCATTGTAGTTCACAAAAATGACTATTATTTTGTATCAGGTTTGTTCCAAATAAGCGTAAAGCTAGCGGAATCAAATCTCACACGAGGATTACTCCGCTCCTGTACTGGTTGGGCTTTTGAAGGCCTATGTATGATTTTATATGACTATATATTGGAGATTTTTATTTTTATACTAATAAATATCACTTTCATCAAGTAAACAAATGTATAATCCACGCATAACAGCCCTCCGAATATGGGGTACTTCGTTTTAAAAAGCTTTTAAGTGTGCGTGTATAGCTCACGCGACAGTAAAAACTTTGATTAAACTTTATGAATACGTAGTTAGAGGTCGTTAGTCATTGAAATTAAAATTTTATCAAAACGTCATCAAACAGCCAAAAACACTTATATCACTGAAACAAACAAGTAATAATTTATTAAATAGTAAAGAACCAATTAACTGAAAATTTTGCTCTTAGGAATTGAGAATATACTCAAAATGCAAAAAGTTTCAAATGAAGTCTGACATATACCTAGAGAGATATTGATTGGGACAATCTGGTGTTAGACGGACGCGCCTCTGTCCTTGAAGACCAGAGTATCTGGTCAATCGACTCCCAGCGAGAATGAAGAATACAATTACAAAACAGTTTTTAGTGTAAATGTTGAGGTTCTGAAGGAACCTATACCATCATTTTATTATGTAACAGAAATAGATGTCATGATAATTAAGTTACGGCGCGAAGTTTAGAATTTCCCCCACACCTTGCCTGTTGTTACGCAATGTCACATTTGGTGATCCTCCCCTTAACGTGTGACGTAAGTTCTGGTTGACCCCTAAGCTTTGTTTTATCGCATATCTGAGCACATATCACACACACATGTTTATTATCGCATACTATATGACACATATTAGCGGACCCTGTATACGATGTCCTACTTGGTCATCAACAAAATGCAATAATTTTTAGTACCCGATCGCAGCCAGTGTCAGAATACGAAGCTACTGTGAATGAAGTCCAAGTCCCTGTCCTAAATAGATCTTTGTGCAATAAATGGCTAGAACCTCGTGATCTAAATGTGACCCAAGGAATGATTTGCGCAGGTTACAAGGAAGGAGGCAAAGATGCTTGCCAGGTAAACTTTATACTTCACATATCTCTAACCAATGATTTCATTATCTCTAATCAATGGCCTCATCATCATAACCCATTCCTTTAATTTAATTGATAGTATGGATATGATTAATGAATGCGGCATTCATGAATATTAAATACACTGACGAGACGATACAATGTCGTTTTTAATTAAGACCAACTGTAGGGAACATTTAATTATATCATATATTCTTTAAAGTTATTTTTAGGCTTTCATGATCAATTATTTACTATATGTACTTCTATACATTAGTATAAAGCTGAAGAGTGTTTGTTTGTTTGCTTGAATGCGCTAATCTCAGGACTATAATTCTAACTCACCACTATATTGTTAAACGCACACGTGTTAAAACTGAGCTTAATGTTTTGAGCCTAGGGGGTCGATTTTCCTTTTTATCTGTCCGATAGCTGGTCGTAATCCGCGTCCTTAATATCCTTTTCCTTTACTCCTGTCATCTAAATAGAGGGTCCCTTCCTTTTAATTGGGTCATAGCGTTCGGGGGTACCAGTACCTCTGACTCAGATATAAAATCGGCGTGAATGGGAAGTAACATTTTGGAAATATTTAATAACTGCGTAATTAGATTTTCGGGTCACAATTTCGGATGCTTGCTTCGATAACGGACCCTTTTTTGTCCGATTTCGTAAAGCGATCCGCAATAGTATAGGGAAATAATATTTTCATATGTAAATATTTTTTTCTCCGTACCTATTATATTTTTGTAATTAAATAATTTATAATATACTGACTGGCCCGTTGGCCAAGTGGGCACTGACCCAAATATTGTTACAGACATTAATCATTGCTACGTACACACGCTTAAGTAAAATAAATAGTGCACGTGCTAATTAGTGAAGAGGTACACGTGGAAGGCAAATGTATAATGAACACGTAGATGTTACGCCAAAAAAAAATCATATACGTGTAGAAAGCCAAAATGTACCCCGTGACGTTATTTTTAATTGTCTTACAACACTAACTAACGAGTGGTTTATTAATATGAAGGAACCGTAACCGGTTAACACTTTATTCAGTGAGTGTTAAAAAAGTCACCATAATTTGAATCTACTTAAGATAAGATGCGTAATACTCACCCATCAGTTGTGACAGAGTTTACAGATAATGTTTCTGGGAATGTCATCTTGTGATCTGGGTCTTCCGTTTTCTTTTCTGGTAAGTCCTCAGTATACTGTACGGATTCCACTTGCTATCTGCGAGCGATGGGTTGCTTTCCGGTTTGAAGTTTATTGCCAACTAATGAGTTATTAGCATGTTCTATCAACATGGAAAGTTTCAAGTCTCTATGTCTAATAGTTTAGAAATGCTTGAGGGGGACCTCATTACGGGCAGACAGACGGACGAACGGACGGCCAGAGCGAAATTGTAAAGGTTCCTACTACAGAACCCTAAAAAATGTATATTTTTAATAGAAAAATAAATAAATATATTTTACAAAAAAATGTTCTCATATTCAATTTCATTGCACTGGGTGCTGATATTCCTCTTTTTATTCTATTATTTCTTTGACCTCCTTTCAAAAAAAAAAATTAGGTCGTCCTTTTTATGATTGTTTTCTGTACGCCTCACAGCGGGAAGCGTTTTTTGCGGACTTGGGAGTTAGAGGATGGCAGTCGCTCTCAGAGCCGCGCATCGGTCTTAGCCTGTAAAATTCCTTCAGAACCCTTCCCGTAGCATACTTGCCAACAGATGCAGAGTTGGAACAAAGTCTTAAAAAAACATATATTAGAAATCGTGGGGTTCCGAGGATGACGTCAGATGGCAATCGGTCACCTTAACACGCCCCACAGCCACATCCTCTACAATCTAAGCAGACCCCGGTATTTAACCGGGACAACGCTAAGAAGAAGAAACCGGATATTTTTTCCCCTTATGCACGCCTATTTTATAATAATAACACATTTATTCCTAGTATACTCTTATAGTTAACTGATGAAGTGCCATACAGCACCACAACCAATACTATTTTAGCAATGTTCTTCTTTGTTATTTGTGGAAAAAGGAAGGAGGACGAATAAGGGCGGCTAATTACAAGTGAATATCATGAGTCATTGTCATTGTCAACTTCTTTGCAATCTAAGCGCACCCTGGCACTTAACCGAAATAACACCTAGGAAGAAGAAGCAGTTTTCGACTAGAGCAGCGTGCTAAATAAATAAGCACTTTGAGCCTAGACTTAAACGGGTATACGGTCTACCGTCTCAAAAGAGCAAGCTGAGATCACCAAGAACCGGGACGTTATCTAAACTCTGAAGTCTATTTTTATTACTTATGCGAGATATCTTTAATACTGTCGAATGCAATTAACGATATTAACTGCAAACGGTTTCGTATAACAGATGAATCTGCTAGTTCGGATAACCGTTTAAGGTACCGTTATGGTACCGTTTGTTGTTCGTGAAGACATTATACAAACAACAAAAAGTATTTACTTGTTTCATAAGAAGATCCAAGATTTGTTCCAACTAGTATCTCGGCTAAGAACAAATAGTCATAACTATAACATTTAAAACAGAGATCTCTTCCTATGAAACTCGGTGGACTTTATACCCGCACGATGCTTTAATGGATGCTAAGAAAATCGTACTTCTCTAATCTATATCAGCCTTTATTGCTTCCCTTTGGACGTAACCCTCCTCTCCATTTCCCTATAGCTGACTATTCATAAACACTTTAGTGCAGACTAAAGAGTAATTAAACAAATAAAAATATAACATTGAATTCGAAATTAAAAAAAAACCCCGATACTCCACTCAGGTATGTTGGTTGAATTCAGTAAATTAAACCCATACACCATCACCCCCCCCCCCTGTTTTAACTACTTCATTTTGTAATACAACCTTTTCAGTTGATATCCCACTTTTACCTTTCACAACTTATAAACAGGCTCAACCGATTTTTATCAAAAATGTCTAAGAAGACTCGCACATATGTAAGTCACCTTTAATATATAAAAAAATCTAAATTGAAATCGCTTCACGCTCGGGTACACTGCCACAGATAGACAGACAGACAGACAGACACACACACACACACACACAGACAGACATATTTCCAAAAAAATAATTGTGTCCAACGGGCGGCTGTTACCTATAACACAGGCATTAAGTTGTCTACCTTAGGAACAGACGTCCGTATGTCAAATAATGCTATATATTTATTTATTTTTTTATTTATATGCGGGTCATTGTACTTATGTTTCACTCGATGTACATTTAGTACAAAACCGATGACGAACAATTAAACCTTTTTTGTTACAAAGATACTAAATAATGAAATGTTTTAAAATATCATAAATTATTTCATTTTTCTCAGAAAGATACAAGTCCAGAAACAACTAAAGTGATACAGTTATGTCACACTTATTAGCTCAAAAACACACACAAACTCATACACACATACACAAACTTGCATACATTTTTATGGTGACTTATATTTTAAATATTTATTATAATTATTTAGCGATACTTAACTTTATATAATTCCATGTAACGATATGGAAAAGCGGAGATTCCTGATACAGGCGTTTTTAATAATACATAATAGGTTGGCTCCGGACACATAATCTTCCCTCATAAGTTCTTGTATGGTATAATGCGTTATTGTTAAGATTTTATGTATGTATATTCAAGTCCAAATACACATTTTATTATGTATTTATAGAATCCTTATAAAAGATAGTCATTTCCCGCTCTTATACGGTTAGATTTTTAACACTGCTCAACAATTTGTATGCTCTTTAGACTTATAGAGTGATTCACGAGGAAGCTTTATTATAATATATGCACACGTGCGAAGTCGGGGCGGGTCGCTAGTTTAAATATATAGTTGGTAGACAATGAATCGTTAAAAGTATGTCAATACAACGTATAAAAAAATCTTTTTTGGATTTCGTAGCGGCTACGGCGTAGCGTGGACAACTGTTTAGTTTACATACTTTCCACAGATTAGCTAAAATTTAAATTATTTATCATAAATAAACGAATAACTAGATAAAAACTAGAGAAGAACTGGGTAATGTTTCTAACTTCTCGCTTGCAGATCTAAGAATTATCAAGGGAGACGCTTTAAATATTTTGTTTTATAATAAAATTAAAACAGACATATCTATTAACTATTCGCAATTATTGTAACAAATGTAGTCAAAAGCCTTTATTAAAACTGTCACATGTAGAGCCGTTGAGTAACTTAACCTTTTTTTTATCAAAGCAAAAATTATTGAATATATCGAAATTAATCAGATACTAGTTGTTACCCGCGATTGCGTCCGCTTAAAATAATGTAGCGCGATGTTATATAGCCAACAGCCTTTCTCGATAAATGAGCTATCTAACACTGTAAGAATTTTCCAAATCGTACTAGTAGTTCCTGAGATTAGCGCGGTCAAGTAAACAAACTATTCAGCTTTTTATATCAGTATAGATATAGTTATAGTTACAGATATAGATATAGATATACATATAGATATAGATATAGATATAGATATAGATATAGATATAGATATAGATATAGATATAGATATAGATATAGATATACGCACAGTCCCAAGTGGACATAGCCATGTAAATTTAAAAAATAGAAATAAAAAGGGGGTGCTATCATTTCGGGACGGCGCCCGTTCAACGCCAACTACTTCGCCTGGTATTCCTATCATTAGTAATACAAGTGTTGATATATTATAAGCATACTGTCGACGCGGGGTCGTGGGTTCGATTCCCACTTCGAGTCTGGGTGTATTATCTATATGTATGTATTTATATATTACAAAAAAAAACTTTAAATGCGCTCAGCACTGAGGCCTTAATATAGTACTTAATACGGCAGGAGCAGTGGAAAGCGATGAACGCCGGTTAGTTGTTATTTTATTTGCAAGGGACACTTACAGCTTGCATCGAGTAAAATAAATAACATTCTTAAAACTAGACATACAGTATAATAACTAGACATACAGTATAATAACTAGGTATACAGGAGAGTGTCCCAATGTTTACTTCACAGGGCAGACGTCCGTATACTTAGTCCACATTTGGTTGGTTCACTTTTTTTGACCCTATAGTGTGGATTTGAGTAAGTAAAGAATAGCGACTGCTTTTTATCTCGTTTATTGTGACTATTTTCTGCTGGTTCTAAAGTCTAAAATATATCGGTCCAATCGTATTGGAACATTTACAATTTTTTAAATTCACACTGTTGTAATATATTCAGTTAGTCAATGTTTTATAATCATCACCGTCCTCATCATCCATCATCGGATTATATAATTTAATATGCTAGAGTCAAATTACTTTTTAAACATTTATGTACTATTTTATAGATGAATTTTATATTTCATACTTAATCAACCGAAATCATAATCTATACTAATATTATAAAGCTGAAGAGTTTGTTTGTTTGAACCCGCTGATCAGGAACTACAGTTCCGATTTAAAAATTTATTTTTGTGTTAGATAGTTTATTTATTGAGGAAGGCTATAGGCTATATTACATCAGTAGCTCTTTCATACATAAGATCGGCGTGAAGTGGCGGCAATGTTCTCACGTCAAGTAAGTAGTCATATGTGTTTTGTTGTCGCATTTTTTAAGACTTCCCGGTGGCTTAAACACGTCATTAAGGCCGGTAACGCATCTGCTTTCCTCCTGGTCGTGCAGATGTCCACGGGCGTCAGCTGCATAGTTAGCTGCATGCTGCCTTTGCGTTTGTCCCTTGTAACATAAAAAAAAATCCGATCTATCTATCAGTTTTAATCGCTCACAGCTGGGCATATGCGTCCCTTTGTTTCTGCCACTCTCCTATAGAATTTGCAACCCGTGGTATGATCTCTAATGCGGCTTCGAATATTTTTTCTCATATAGACCTTTTAATAGTTCTTGATAAGCCAAAGATTGTTCTAGACATCTAGACGGACTTTGGTGGCCGCAACGCATCTGCTAGCCTCCTGGTGTAACAGATGTCCATGGGCGTCAAATAGGCTATCTAACACTGGAATATTTTTTAAGTCGGACTAGTAGCTCCTGAGATTAGTGCTTTCAAGCAAGTAAGCAAGCAAACAAACAAACTTTTCAGCGTTATATATTAGTATAAATACGTTATATTTAACAGTTGAGACTCATCTTTTGCTAGAAGTGGCAAGCTTTTTTTCTCTTTTCTTTCTTCAAGTACAAGAGGCAAGTCTTAATCATGTAACGATTTTAATCAATGGGCAGTCCTGTTGGTCCGCAGCCGAATTGGACCAGCGCGTCCGGGTACCAGTACCTCTCACATAAGATCGGCGAGAAGTGGCAGCAATGCTGTCAACGTCAAGTGATGGTATTGCTGTCGCTTTTAGTTCGGTTTTTAAGAGTTTCTAGTGGCTCCTTTAAAGGCCGGCAACGGATAGTTTTTTTTCCATTATAGTAAATATACTTTA
Source organism: Charaxes varanes (assembly GCA_024363005.1). NCBI lineage: Eukaryota > Metazoa > Arthropoda > Insecta > Lepidoptera > Nymphalidae > Charaxes > Charaxes varanes. Next base: position 1,618,925 of record JANCMC010038415.1, read on the forward strand.
TAGTATTGTTTTCAGTATCAGTAATTCACATCGGAAACAGTGGATGTAAATTTCCCACCGAAAGTAACCACAGCTAGAATACCTAGATTTCTAATAAACTTAAAAATTGACTGGCCATTTGGCGCAACGGGCAGCGACCCTGCCTTCTGCTCCGGGGGTCGTGGGTTCGTTTTCCGTCTCGATCCTGGGTGTATTATCCACATGTATATATGTATATATTTCCAAAAAAATCTTTGTATACCAGGCAGCAACAGACTCTATAATATAGATGAAAACTCGTTCTAAGATTTTTCTCCTACAACTCTCATTTACGGCCTCGAATGTGCTTAATATATTAAGTATGATATATTTTATAGAATATTAATGAGTTATAAGAGCACCGCGTTATAGGGGCATTACAGTAGTATTATTTTCGTCTTACATTAGGCACGAAGTAATGAATAATATAGAGTCAGAGTCATCCATATATTTTTTTTAATGTGATAGGGACATGACACAGAAATTGTGATTTGTTAAATAACTTCAAAAGTTGCTGTTCGATATCGTTCAAAATAGTTTCCCTTATGAGTTTTTAGCATGTTCTATGAACACGGAAAATTTCAAGTCTAATGGTTTGGAAATGCTAGGGGTGGAGGACTACCTTACGGGCAGACAGACGGACGGACGGACAGAGCGAAATTATAAGGGTTCCTTACTACGGAAAGTACTACCAGTACTACGGAACCCTAAAAAATATGTGATGTACTATTTGCAGATAACTTCATTCAACTACTAATACTAGCGGTATTTCTCTTCGATTTACTAGTATAGAAAAGTTATTTTTGTAATTTGGAGTGGAGCAGATATTTTGTAATATTTATAATTAAAAAAGGTAAGAAATAAGTATAGTACTCAGATAAAGTGCTAAAAGAGCATATTTAATAACCGCTAGTGAAATTCACTTTAGCAAATGCCCCAACAATACTCACTCGACATTTTCATAATCCCCTTGAAAGCCTTGTTTTGGAAAGCCTCGTCGCGCCGTCTTTTAGTCTCGCTAGTTTCGAGACAATAGTATTTGTTTTGTCTTTCAATTTTGATGTTTTTTCATTTAATATTAACTTAAGTAATGGTAGCACAAAAAATTATTATTTTGCATTTGCAATTTTTTTCTAGCATTGTATGATTAGATGTAATATGGTTTGGTGCGCTACGATTCGATGCGATGCAATATGATGCGATTTAATGCGATGCGATGCTATACGAAATGATGTGTCGCAATGAGTTCTGATTTATTAATGATATCATAAAAACGTTAATAATACTTCAACCAAAACTCGGCCAAGAATATCAGAGATAGAACGCCTTATGGTACCTAAGACGCTTCTGTAACAGAGATTCCCGTGGGACTTGTCCACTCAAACATGACAAATGGTACTTTACCGTTCTAGAAAAATGTAATGACTAACCACTACGCACAAATAAGGGTGCTTGCAAACCAAACTTAGTATTAGCCGTCGACTGCCAGGAGGTTCATGCCAAACCGTAAAAACGCCGTGTGTAGTTGTTCACTTCCAGCAGCCAATTATTTGTACAACATTACTAAGCACCGCAGACTACGATCGGTCACGTAGCACCGATAGGCTCAAACCACCCTCTGTTTATGTGAAGAATAGTCGGTCGCGCAAAATTAACCGTTACGTATTATATACGATTTAGAAATCTTCAAGAAAATAACATATGTCCACCACCAGGTATATATGTGTCCGTATTCATATAGGCATACTTAAAACAGGTGGATCGTCTATCCATTTTTTGTTAGGTACATAAAAAAGACTAAGTAGTTCATATTAACGGTTTGTAGTAAGGTATAGCATGATGTGGATAAATGCAGGCTGATTTCGGGTTTACGCTGTCGCTTACAGCCCAGTTTCACCGTAAGCAACAAGCCACAGGCAGCGGCTGATTAAGCATTCAGTGTGAAAGTAGCCTAAAGTTGGAGCTATTTTCAGCAACGAAATTTATCTTACAAACAGAATTATGTCAAGAAGATATATGTATCTGATGGGAAATATGTAACGAGAAACCAAATTTTGAAATATCATAATTATATTGTTGATAATTTGATTATTTCCCCTTTTTAGGGTTCCGTGCTACTAGGAACCCTTATACTTTCGTTCTGTCCATCCGTCCGTCTCTCTGCCCGTAAGGTGCTCCCTCCTAACATTTCCAAACTATTAGACGTAGAAACTTGAAATTTTCCATGTTGATAGAACATGCTAAAAACTCATAAGGGAAACTATTTTGAACGATATCGAACAGCAACTTTTGAAGTTATTTAACAAATACGTTTATAGCGTATCAGTCACGGAACCCTTCTTTATAAGCGTGTCTTGACACGCTTTTCGCCATTTTTACTTATTAGTATAGCTTGAATATTGCCTGTCATATTTCTGTGTATATACATGTCTGTATATAAGTTTATGCTTACGTCCTTTCGGAACGGCTAAGGCTCAGTTACATAGTCGTCTGTTCTTAAAGTAGGCAAATTAATTATGTGTTGGTATATGTTTTTTTTTCTTCAAAAAGAATATTAGGAATACTTTTTAGGTATGTCTAATATTCCCTTTTCCCCCTCCTACTAAGCTAAAATTAAAAGCTTGTATTAGTAGTGGGTACGACAATACCCCAACGGCGGTGGGGTTTGAACCGGGTAACTTGCGGATTTCAGTCCATTCCTTATACCGTTGAGCTATTGAGGCTCTTAAAAGCATTACATTTGAGTCATACATGTACATATATAATTCTTTGATAAATATGTATGTTATAATACATAATATACATATATCTATATATATGTAGCTAGTCATTTTATAAATTAAAAATAATATTTACGTATTTTATACTGAACTGTTTTCTTGCGACGCGATTCGTATCAGTATTTCATATTTATGTTAATTTAATGTGATATTGTAAAATGCTTGTTTTATTCAGCATGCAGCTGGAAGAATATATGCCAATATAACAAAATCCAATTTAATTTTTGATAACCTTCAGAAAGCGCTAGGTGATTTTCACGAATTATTGCTTATTTTAAAATATATGAAAAACATTACGAGAAAAATATTTTAAATTAATATATTTTTACAATACTTGTCTAACGGACCGACCCGAGGAGGTTGTGGACTAATCAGTGGTCGACATTTCAGTTGATCGCTAGGTTAAGTTGCTATTGCTGCGATCGGGTGATAGATGGGTGACCCATTCTATAACTCGTTTATATTTGATATCCGACCTCCTCCGTGTTTCGGAAGACACGTTAAACAGTGGGACCCGATTAATGTCACTTTGTAAATACAATTTTTAAATTGTATGTTTTAATCATACTCTTACCGGCGTAAGAGTCCAAAAAACGCTTAGAACAGCTACTGGACCAAGAAAGATCATGTGAAAGGAGACTTACCACTATCCTTCTAATCGCCACATATAGTAACTTAATATAGTGGTGCTGACATATAGTGGTCTTTGAGGTTACGATAAAAATCTGCCACAGTATGACGAAGACATTTTTTGATGAATACCGTTTATCACGGCATGTAAGGTTTATGAAGACGCAATCGCTTCTGCGTAAATGCACTCGTACAACGCAATAATATGTTTCAATTCAGTGCGGGCGGCGCCGACAAACGCAACGCGTGACCCCCCCTTTTTTATCACGGATAATTCCGCCCATCATGGCATTGCGATGTCAGCTGACGGTTGGTTACTAATTTTGTCTTTAAGTAAGGATTTATAGCATTAATGGATAAGATCAAACGGCGACATATTATACTCGGATGGTAACAGATACTCTGGTATTTAGGGTACAGAATCACCTCCATTGGTATGAACTGGGTGCAGAATGGCAGCACATTGATGTCTGCGTGCACCTAGAGTAGATAAAAATACAGTTTATTTTGTATGGTTGAGAGTGTGGTGCCTAAGCCAGACAGCTTCATGTGAATGATCATGTAGTGTGGCCGGGCACATGGTGTAATTGTACGAAGTTTTGTAGTACTTCGTGAACGAAACGTGTATGGGAACGTTCCGGTGTACCATAGAAAGTATATTAAAAATTGATTTTTCATTTTGAACCGGTGGCCTGTGCAGGTTCAAATAATTGCCCCACACACGCTCCGGACTACCTACTCAGGTTTGCCTCACCTGTAACCATAACGTGGACGTCTGGCATTATGAGTGAAATCATTGAGCAAGCATAATGCTCTCAGCAAAAGGGCTTGTTTGCCCAACAATTTTCTACACTGTAAATCAGTCAAGTAGTCATCTTAAATGTAAATTAAACTGCTAAATAAGTATTTAATATCCTGGCTACGACTACAAAATATAACTCCGTGTGATGCGCCGATGGATAATACGATGAAAACCGAAACTTTATAGGGAAGTGATGGTCTAGGTAAACACCGAAATAAGGTATGTCCTATTCGGTGCGGCGTTATTCTGCTCAAGTGTTACGTCTTTCATCACGTGAGTTCATAATGTATTCTTGGTACCAAGCCAAAACGGTTCCACCTTAAACTGATACCTATGGTACCAACGTAATGTTCCAGAAATATTTGCATGAATCTAACCAAGGGAAATAGGAATTTATTTATGTATATATTTTTTTTTATGTTACAAGGAGCAAACTAGCAGGCAGCACGCACCTAAGTGCCTACCGACGCCCATGTACATCTGCACGACCAGAAGGCCAGCAGATGCGCTGCCGGCCTTTAATGACGAGTATGTACAACTTGAAGGGAGACGGTCTTGGTAATGGGTCTACTGATTAGGTCTCTGCGGAAGTACACGGCGGTACTTTTATCCGCTTTGACCTCTATGCGCCAATTGTTAAACAAAGCGACGAGGGCGTTAGCTGCCCTTGGGTCGAGATTAGCTTGGCCGAGCCTGCCACATCAAATTATTCAATCCTATGTAATAACTATTCTTAGAACATTATAAGAATAAAATCATTAATTAACCCTCTAATAATTATTATAACTTGAATTATAATAATAACTAACACTACATTACATTAACTTGCATAAGCAAAAATATTTTTTTGCTACTTATGTACAATTAAACATGAATTGCGAATTGAAATCGCATCGCTGTGCCAAGCGGCTTGCACGCACCGCTCGATGTTTGGCTCGGGAATTGATCACTTAGTGACATTAATCGGGACCCACTGTTTTAAGTGTCTTCCGAGGTCGGAGTGGGCTTACCGATTCTGTGTATAGGTGGAACAGATTAAATATAACTCTGACAAAATGAAGATGCTGCTGTTTTTGTGCTTCGTTGCTTTAGCCGGGTTTTCGTTCACAGAACCTGTCAAGCAATCCAGAGGATGTATATACATTGCCGGAGAATGTAAGCAGTCATATATTTTTCGCCTTTACAGAAATTGAACTTCCTTTTGATAATTTACTAGCCGACCCGGCAGACGTTCTGCCCGGACTGTTAACTTTCTCGTTACGTTCTTGTTCACTGATTATTCTCCTGACTTGATTGTTTAATGCGATAATCTCAGGTAATACTGGTCCGATTTGAAAAAATATTTTAGTGTTAGATACCTCATTTATCGAGGAAAGCTATAGGCTATACATCATCACGCTAAAATCAAGACGAGCGGCGCTCATTCCTAGCGTTATCCCGGTCTAGTACCAGGGTCGGTTTAGATTGCAAATTATTTGGTTAATTTCGATTTTCAAATGTCAAGGTTACTCTAATAATGTCAAATTTTCAAATAATGTCAAGTACTAATAATTTGGACTGCATAAAAAAAAAAATTCTTATTTTCCTTTCATATAAATTGCTTTTAATCCACCCCTTAATACTTTCTTTCCATCCTTTAGTCATAACCTATCTAATAGGAAGTAACGCCACGCTCACATTTCTTTTGATCTACAGTCATATTGGGCCGAAGCGTCGGAATATCAGTACATCTTTCTCACATAAGACCGACGTGAAGTGGCGGCAAAGCTGTCAAGTTAAGTGATGGTATTTTTCAAGCGTTTCGTAAGACCGGCAACGTATCTGCGAGTCTTCCTATGGTTCAGATGTCCACGGGCGTCGGTAGTAACTTACCACCCGCGCCTGCTCGTTTGCCTCTTCTAACATTGAAAAAACAGGTATTGACGTTCCTGTCACAAAATCAGTATGGAGATAGATATTTTAAATTAATTTAAATGCTTAAATTTAAATTAATTTCTTATTATAAATGTAAATCTGTTACAATGATAGTAACGAATTTCTTATTTACTGTGCATTAACATTGTTTGGTATTAAACTGTTTTCGTTATCTCAAATTGTTTGCAATTTCACAGATTGCACGTGCTTGGAGCGTTTAACCGAGAACCAGCCAACTCTCTAGTTTTATATTTGTTATATGTTGGTTATCTTTCTAGTTATTTATTAGTTACTACTTATTTTTAATTTTATTCGTTTATATATTAGCAGCTTCGATAGACGTTTTTTTTCTAAAATGCTAAATTCTTTTAAGTGTAATGTTTAAACTTTAAGCTTGTGTCGACAATAATAGTGCAACGGGGACGAAGCTTGAACCGGAGCTTACGGAATTTAGTCCAATCTTACCACCGCTGCATGTTAAGTCTCACTAGTCCTAATTGAACATGGACTTGCCTCCTGTTAGCGGATAAATCCGCTCATAGGAGGCAAGAAAACTCATCAAAATCCAAATTTTCAAAATTCAAAAACAATCTTAAACAACTGTAAATAATACGTTTTGGTTTCAACGTACTCCTAGGTTTTATTATGAATCTAAATTTAATAAAAATTTAGTACTTAATATAATTTAAAAAATAAAAAACAAATTAAACATAAAGGCATGGGTTATCATTAGTCTAGACGTGTTTACAAAACTTCAAGAATATACTGTCTAATGGATTTGCGTGATGTCTGAGGAAACGGTCGAAAGCCAAAGTTGACTCCGTCTAGAAACTTGAAGGAAACATCTTTACTTGAGAGACGATGTTAGTTTTACTTCAATTAGAAATCATATTATAAATAAAATTTAAATGTATTTTTTCATTTCTTAAAAAGTGCTTTGGAAACTAAACGGATTGGGTCCTTCATAATATTCATACTAACAAGAGTCTGAGAAACAGGAAGAGCGTCTGGAATGGATTCTCAGAAGACGTAAATTCGAGTGCTCCGGTTCATTCGTTTTTGACATTTCCTTCTCAATGAAACTAATATCGCTAACCAGGTGGTAATGAGTGTCGTAGTAAGAGTTGCTTCTTATCGTGAGGTGGGTTGCCTCAACGCAAGTTTCGTTTCGACAGCGAAGCATCATCAGGAGATAGACCTTATCAAGGTTATTCGTAAAGTGACCTAACCTAACGGTGTCGAAACGAAACGTGCGCTAAGGAACATCGGAAAGTCTGCACTGATTTTCCCCGTTTTCATTTGCGGATTTAAGCAAAGTAGTTTAGTTTTTCAGTCATGTGATGGAATTCCGCAAAGAAAAGCCTTGTTGCACTTCATGTCAGCTCTTAATACTTGTCAGTCTAGTATTTCTATTAACTATCCAATTTAGCGTAGACCTTATGTCAAGAGTGGGAGCAACAATAGCCCAGCGGGGGCGCCGTTCCATTACGCTATCGAGACCATAATAAATTTTAATTACCACTTAATTCAGTAATAATTGAACGAAATAGTTATATAGAATATATCCTGCCATTTACCCACAAGGCGATACGAACGCACGTCACTAGCTAACCAGCACAGGCATTAACTACCCACGCTTTCCAATAACTAAGCCGTTACAACGTCGAAACATTTACTCCGTGTTAATTATTATCACCAGCTCGAACGATTCGTCGGCAAACTGTTTGAGTTTCAAGAAGGTGCCTCAAACTGCCAACGTTCTACGTACAAAGTTGTGTAATATTTAATTTAAGTCTTGCAATTCCAAGTGGCTAATGAAAAATTCAGTTACTCTAAAACAGTTCACAAAACAGAGCTATGGGAATCTTCGAGCGTATACTCTAAAGTTACGTTCTGAATTACTAATTTATAAATGCAAATATCAAATTTATTCGATAAGATTTCAAGGGAAGGGATCTTCCCTTAAATTCAAAACAGAACCATAGTCGTTCCTCAGAAGCCAGCGAGACTTAAGGTAGTACAGCATTCCATGGGTGCCCTTATTTAGTATTAGCACTATTTTCAACGGACGCTAGACAACGACTGACTTCAACAATCTCCCATTTCTCTGCGCAATCACCATCTAAGAAGGTAAAAGGCAATAATTAATCAGGACACATTTGCCAGAAGCTTCCGCATATTAAAGTGTTGCCAACAATAGCCTACGGACTACGGAATGTTGTTTTTGGCGGGTTTATAATACGAGTCTAAGATGAAAGACGTTTTATCTCAAATGCCATAATAATATCGCATACCTCGCCGGTTGGAAAATGGGACAGCATTGCCGCCACTTCACGCCGATCTCATGTGAGAAAGAGGTACTGGTACCCGGACGCGCCGGCCCGATTCTGGGTCCACAGAGACGTTGTGCGAGACAGGAAATGCCTAGCAAACACACGGTTCTGGTCCTACATTTTATTTATATTTATATATTAGCTAATAAACATTAACGTTGAATAAGCATCATTTGAATCAGGTGTAGAGTTAAACAATGATTACTTTGCATTTAAATGAACCATATTAGAATATGGTTAATTGCTTCACAGGAGCGGTAATGTCAACACTATTTTAGTGTAGGTGGTTCGATTTGTGGGTGGAAAAGTATGAATTTTCAATACAGCATAGACTACAGCGCGAACGAAACGCTAGGAATAGAACAAGTATTGTACAGTCATTTGAGTTCATACCTGCGATATTTACTTTATTCCAGATTTACTTTATCCGAGATTTACTTTACTCGAGATTTACTTTACCCGAGATTTACTTTACCAGAGATTTACTTTACCCGAGATTTACTTTTTCCGAGATTTATTTTTTCCAAGATTTATCTGTTGTAAACCACTGTTTAACGATCTCAACATATTGCCTGTTCCCTGTGTGTATATTAAACGAATTAGCATTTTTGTTAAAAAGAGCCGCGATAGCTCATCGGTAGAAGGTATGGACTGAAATCCGCAAAGTACCCGTTTCAAATCCACCGCCGTTGGGCTATTGTCACACCCACTCCTAATACAAGCTTTTTATTTAAGCTTATTAGGAGGGAAAAAGGGAATATTAGACATACTTTGGCCTTGATAGCGTTGTTCAAAATTCATGATGTCCTGATGGAAACGCGAGAGAAATACTTCTACCATCGACACCGCCATAAAAGCACAGTAAAATAAAAATATGATGATTGTGTGTTCAGGTGGCACAAAGAACTTTCAAGACCAAAAGCTTATCACCTTAATATCACATAATAACATCAACATCCTCGTCATCATCACCAAATGAGCCGCTCTGAATTCACTGCTGGATTTCGGCTTTTTAATAAATATATTAAGCGATTTTTACTAGAAGGGGTTTCCCGCACCGCCGTGTTACGTGACCGGCGAGCTCAAGCGGGCTTCATACAAAGTAACTATACATCTTCACGAATAACATAACTTACAAGTCTTGTGTATGTCTGTGTTGTTACTACTACCTCCCCCAAACTCCTAGAGAGTACTTTCACCTTTACTTGGACTAACGTCAAACGTAGCGTTGCATGACATCTTTGTTGCACAAAAAAAAAACTTGTTACATAATATGAGAGTGCAAATTCTCTCCGCGTTTGAAAATTTTGTATCCAACCATGTATATAGGCACTGCGGGCACAAGTGGCCCTAACCTCCTTCTACAAATATATTAGATCACCTGGCGAGATGCGGAGCGAGGGCACCACAAATGTAGCACTGCGCGGGCAACGAGCAGTACTTCTATTTTATATGTAAAGTAGTTTTTATTTTGTTTGTCATTAGTAGACCAAAACATGTCTAATATTCCCTTTTCCCCACCTACTAAGCTTAAATTAAAAGCTCGTATTAGGAGTGGGTGTGACAATACCCCAACGACGGTGGGGTTTGAACCGGGTACCTTGCGGATTTCAGCCCATACCTTATACCGTTGAGCTATATAGGCTCTAACTTCACCCCGATATTATATGAGAAAGAGGTACTACTGGTACCCGGTCGCTCCGACACAATTCGACTGCCGACCACTAACCTTATAGCCACAAATGGCAGAATCCCTTCTGAGAAGGCAGACTTTGTTGTAAATTTTAGTTTATTTATTGACTACTATGTTTTAACGAACGAAAAGATATCTTGTTACGTTTGTTACCTTTACTTCTCTTCTTGCCAAATCTTCCGGCCCATAAAGGAATGGATAAATCATTTGTCTCTATCATTTATAGAGTAACTAAACTAATAAATAATATTTTTTCGTTAAGTTGGTCGTAAGACATAGAAAAGAAAAAGGAAAAGAAGATTTCTGTATATGATTGTAAATGACATGTGTGAGCGTGTGTGCGTTCGTGTGAGCTTGAGTGCATGCGTGCGTGTGAAAATGTGAGTGTGTTGGTTATCATTCACATAACTAATTATAATTTAAATTCTTTTTCAGTTGTGGGAAAGGCACACCAAGGTGGAAGGCTTTTCGGCGAGGAATGAAAGGTGTGAGCGAAGGTCGATATGTTGTTGACATTAAATGTTCATCGACCTCACCATCATCCCCATCATCATCATCACCATCATCATCACCATCATCATCATCATCATCAGCATCATCATCATCATCACTACTCAGTGTCCCTCAGTCTTACGTGCCTTCCGAAACACAGAGGAGTTCGGATATTTGAAAAACTGCTTAACCTAGCGACTCAAATGCCGACTGATTAAACTACGACTTGGTCCGTATTCCCAGACTTATATGGTAGCAAAAAATATCTGCACTGGTGGGCCTAGCGCTTATGGGAGACTAGTTGGTGCACGGCACCCAGACTCAAGGTGGGAATCGAACCCACGACCCCCGGAGCAGTAGGCAGGGTCACTGCCCACTGCGCCAACGGGCCAGCCAAATTATTTAGTCTGTATTTTGTTTTTTAATATCAAAACTGACGTTACTTACAGTGGAGTATAAATCTAGTAGATACATATTTTACTTAAAATGTGAAGCTAAACTTTAAAAAAAAAACTGTGCGTATGGAGGGGTATTGGCACAATTATAGTTTATATAAATAAAGGTGTGCGAAAGCTCATATTTTTAAAAATATGCATTACAAATACATGAAATTATTAAAATAAAACCTCACGCACACCAATGTCAAACGATTTACACACATACATATATACATTTTATTATAGGATTATGTCAAAGAAAATTCATATGATGAAAACTATCAAAAAATAATGTACTTTAATTATGACATTTTTTGTGATTAAATTGTCAAATGTCTTTGAGCTAAACATAAAAATTTTGTAGACAGCATTCGATTTCTGGCCGAATTTCGACCACCCCGCGATCTCTAGTAACATTAAAAATGTAAGCATATGCTGACATACGAATATTATTGCTGTAAAAAACATTTCTAAATAAGTATCTTTTTCATGAATATGAAATTAATGACTGTTGGTTAGTGGAAGGTTTTAAAAGTAAACAAGCCTAATTAATGTAACTCTCTAATTTTTTAATTGACTTTAATGACAAGGTCACTCACTATATTATGTACGGAATCAACAATAAAAAGGATATCCTCGTTGTGATGATACCGATATCATTGACGTCTCCTATTGATGGTACAATAGGTTAGTACAATCGTATATTCTTTATTCAAAACGTGTTTTTTTTTAATGATAAAGGAGGCAAGTAGCCAGTTCGTTCAAAACTCTTAAAATAGTTGGGATTTATAACTGAATCAAAAGTTTGTTACGATCTAGGCAGAATCGCGGACGTTCGGTAATTTTAAAAAGATTCCTATCCGGCCTTGAACTATAAAGAAAATGGGGTAATGGTTCTACAAAAATAGATTCACTTTAACAGCTGGGCAAAACAGTATGCAAATTTAGGTGAAGGCTTCAATTTTACGCGATTTGCCGCGAAGTACTGCAGAGCGCTTGCGTACAATGACAAACATTATAAAAGAATGTCAAAAGCGGCATTTGCAATTTATGACTTATTATTTAGGTTCGTTTAGTTTATCATAGTTCTTAGAAGTTACATTTGAATTAGGCTACGATGTGGCTGGCATGTGCTCTAAATGACAAAAGTCCCTAAAAGGAAGATTAAAAAAAAGAAAGTAAAGAAATATGTAAATCAAAACTCAAAAATATTAAAAAATCCATATTCAACGAAGTAACTTAATTGGTCGTCAAGTTCCGAATAAGACACAGACATTATGTATCTTCATAGTAGATTATCGCACTGAGCGCCATGTAAGTCATTAATGCACGAGTACTATTTTGGTGCACGAGCGAAGGCGAGGGCACTAAATTACTACGAGTGCATTAATTGCTCACGGCATCAAAGTGAGTAATCTAATTTTCTTTAAACTTCATAGACAGCGGCCTATTTCCACATTTTAAACTTTTCTTGCCAAACATGAAATACTTAGCAAAGTTTTACATTGGTATAGAATGCGCACCATTTGTTTTTTTGTTTGTGTTATTCACTCGATATATATTTTCAGCCAGTATCTTTTTGATCCAATGCATTCATTTTATATTAAACTTAATGGAGACATTGAACCTCTGTGGTAAATTTATATGAAAATAAAAAACAGTGCATTAATGAAAAATAGTGCAGCAACGAAATTTTATACAACATTTCCACATGATTTTGGTTTCTGGTCTGCTCAAGCAGATAATACGTATTTTGTGGTCGGATTTGTAATGATTAGTGATAATATGACTGCGTACTTGAAAGAAAATTTATTTATGCTTAGTCTGCTATTAACTGATTATTTGTTAGAATATAAAATTCGCATTTTTACGATGCCAATTCTAAAACACAATCTTAAGCAACTCTTAATGGCAGGAAAGGAAGCATTAAAAAAAGAAATGTCCAAATAGTAACCAACTAGGCCGACATGTGATGAGGATATTGAGTAATTGAGGAAGGGAGCGGTCCACAAGTTACCTTGCCTCTTATTCTGTGTGTATGTAGGTACATATGTGTCGAAATTCCATGCATGAATTCAGCTACATTCAGTGCCGGCCCGGGGTAAATTTTAGGGTGGATCGAGGTCCAATTATGGTACCCCTCCCCCCTACTTGCCTTGTTTATATTTTTGGTAATTATGCATTTTGTGTACTTGTCTCAAAATGCATATATTTGGTTTTTTTTTTTCGAAGTTGTAATTTATAATCTAATGTAATTCAGTCGGGGGAAGCAAACTGCATAATTACCATATTTAAAAATAAATAATTAAAAAGGAAAGAAAGAACATTCAACCATCTGCGAGCTATTCTGGCGTGCGCTGAAAAATCCGTTAGAGTTACACGTGTTTAATGTAGGAAGGAAATCATTTTCATCATATATCTATAATTTATGTTTAAGCCATTAACGCCAAAACAGTGAACCATTATGGAACGGGAACGGGGACAATATTGTATGATAGTAGAATGTAGTAAGTAACCCAACGTTCGGGCAGGACACCGTCTGCCGGGTCCGCTAGTGATATAAATAGGCCCTGCCGTTTTTGAGTTATATAGAGAAACATACCTAATTTAAGTTACGTTTTTTATAGCAGCACAATCTACCAAGATCCGCTTAAATTGCAGAGGGTGTGGCTCTGTGGTTGGTTAAGATGACCGACTGACGTCATCCCCCATAGCTTAATCAGTGGTTGGTATTTGATTCGATTGCTCGTTTAAGACTTCTTACCACGACCGGGGGATGATTGGGTGACCCATTCTAAAACTGGTTTTCAAAAATCCGTCCTCCATGTCTTGGAAGGCCCACTTTATTCAATCCATAACAATAATCTATAAATCTAGTTCTCGCGGAACCACGACGCCTCCTCGGTGGTGAAGAAGACCTTGACGGCGACGCGCTCGCCGCGCCAGCGCGCGAGCCACACCTCCCCGTAGCGCCCCTTGCCGATGGACTCGACCATCTGTATCTGCTTGGCGACCGTGCGCTGCACGAGCAGCGGCAGGCCGGAGCCGGAGCCCGACGAGATCTCGGCGAAGGGGGCAACAATTGGATCTATTTAAACTATTAAAGAATGGATATAAGATGACCGATTGCCATCTGACGTCATCCTCAGAACCCGCACGATCTCTACAACCTTACGACTAATATCACAAAGGGACATTAAATCGGGTCCCACTGTTTTCGGTGGCTTCCGAAACACGGAGGAGGTCGAATATCAAATATAATATCAGTGATAAATGGGTGACCCATTCATCACCCGGTCGCAGCCAGAGCAACTTACCTTAGCAATCGACTCAAATGCCGACCACTGATTAGGAATATCGAAAAATGCTTAAAGGCCCCTGGGAGCCGATTTTGATGAAAACTAAAACTGCATCATTAGTTTTTTGAAAAATTTTTTTTCCTAGCCAGGAATCGTACCCGCTGATTTTGAAAAAAAAAACACACTATATATTATTACACCATATGTTAGTGTTACTTATAAGGATCAACTTCTGGGAAGTAATAGTATACGGCAAACTAAGGGAAAAGGCTTATTTTTTACAAAATGCTAGAAAGTAAAAATTGGGTTTTTGCAAAGAAAATAGCTATATCAAAAAGAAATGGACGTCAGCCACATAAAATGGGTCCCGATTATTGTCACTGATTAGCACAGCTTAACCAGTAGCCGGCATTTGAGTCAATTGCTAGGTCAATCAGTTCTTACCGCGGCCGATGGATAGGTGGGTGAACAATTCTGGCGCTGATTTTTCAAATATCCGACCTCCTCCGTGTTACGATTCGTAACACGGGAAACGATTCGTAGTCATTCGATATTTCCAATAATACGGGAACGGGAACGGGGATGATATAGGATAATAGAAGTAAATAGTAAGTAGCCAGGCAGGACATCGTCTGCCGGGATCACTAGTTAAGAATAAATATCTTTAAACCTAAGGAACGATTGAGCTTACCGGACGGTGGTGGTGTTTACTTTTTAAACGTTTTTTTACACGTATGACCCGCCAATTCTTAATTTATTAACGATGTAAAAGAATAAATCTTAAATTAACCAAGTAAAATATTATGTGATGAAACGGAACCCTTAGTGCGCGAGTTAGATTCGCACTTACCCGGTATATTTTATAATCGTGGGGCCGCTCGCCCATTGATAAGATATAGAGCAGAGTTATAAAGATATGGATCACTAAGCGTATGTGCCATTACTAACAAAATTCACAAAAGTCACTGGCATCTGTAATATCTAGTATTAGTATATTATTGAATGAACCATTTGGGAGATCGACGTGAAGAGGTGGCAATGCTGTCACGTCAAGTGATGGTGTTGTTTTCGCGTTTCGTTCCGTTTGTGAGACTTCCCGGTGGCCTAAACTCGTCATTAAGGGCCGGCAGCCCATCTGCTGGCCTTCCGGTCGTGCAGATGTCCATGGGCGTCGGTAGGCATGTCGGTGCCTGCTGCATGCTCGTTTGCCCCCTTGTAACATAAAAAAAAAAATACTTGTCCCGAAAAGTTTTTAATTTTACTTTAAATTCCCAATCGGTCATCTTAACTCGCCCCGCAGCCAAATCCTCTACAATCTAAGTGGACCCTGGTACTTAACCGGGATTACTCTAGGAAGAAGAAGACAATGAGCCTGAGGTCATCGTGACAGAACCTGCAAACTGGTGATCGACATCATAAGGTATTTATATATTTCCAGAAAATATATATTTGTGTATAATGGGCGTCTGTTACCTATAAAATACTTAAAGTTTTAATGTGAAGAATGAAAATGACCGCCTGGGGCTCATCTATGTTATTAGTGATTGGCTACCTCAGGTCTTATATTAGAATATACAGTGATGATTGCTATTATATATTATTAAATATTTGTTTCATTTATTTAAATTCGTGTATACAGTGTTTTAGGGGATTCGATGCGCATTGAAGACCGCGATTTTAAGGTAAGTTACATACATTTTGTGGCCACATTCATGGAGCGTATTATCCGACCGCGGAAAGAAAGGTTTATATAGATTTCTGGTCTCGGTTTGCATAGTCGTTGTAAATACTCTAGCCTGTATAAAACCATAGATGGTGGGCTATTATGGCTCGTCGCATAGGCTTTCGTTTCTTTGCTTCTGTAAGCTTTGTTTCAGATTAAAGAATAACCTTAAATATTGGTTGTCACCAACCAAAGAATATTAAAACTAGAATTTATGAAGTGTACGGATATACTTCATCAAAAAATAGATGTATCTTGTAGCGTATGTGGCGTGACTAAGTTTCATTGAACTAAAACTGTAGGCATAACTGTTGAAAAAATGTACCATAAAAGTATCGGTTGAAAATAATTGTCGTAGAGGTTTTTTATATGATAAAAACAAAACGGCAGCCATTTGTAGATGTGATGTGCACTTAATTTATAACATTTGCAAGGTCTGAAAGGGGAAAAGGATGAGCTCTTAAGGAGATCACTCATTGTATCTCCTTCGCTATAGTACAGATGCAGCCAAGAATAGTTGTTTGCAGAGTCTATAGGTAGAAGTTTCATTGAACAGACTGCACTATATATACGCTAAAACTGTAGCATTACTAGTAGGTATTCCAGCGTAGTCATACAGATGTCTGTATGATAATTGTCACGATACAGTGATTTTTACGTAACAAGGTCTGAATCTAACAAATAAGGGGTAGATCTGACAGGCTATGGCTATCTTATGCAAATGGAGATAGATGGCTAGCGCACCTTCAACGCGGTCAGAACCTACCCGCAAAAGGTTCCACGAACCGTGCTCTAAGAAATATAACTATATAGAACTTGAATAAAAATCTTTAGATTGTTGCAGTTATACTTCATATTCACACCTTATACTGGAATCTACAATAACATACGGTTTACGCGTAATAAATTTTGTTCCGTAATATTATGCTTCATATTCACGCTATGCGTCAGAACATGACGGCGTTACTACTAGATGCAATCTCGTATAATTAAACTTAATTGACGTCGCGTGCCCGGTGCGGAGGGAGAAGTGGATGAACTCTTAACCCGTCAGATTAGTGAAATCATCAAATCACGGTTGGTGTCAATTTCAAGTATTCAATTACAGAGCATATTCATTTTGTTCAGGACAGTCACGATCTTATATAAAGTAGCGTAGAATGGTAAATGTCAAGAACATCTTCACCTGTATAAATAAAAATGAATTTATAAAATTTATTATATGTAAACGCTTAAGTTCCGAATGACTGCATCAAATTTGATAATTCTTTTTTTTTGTTGTGTTCATTATTATTATTGGGACAAGGTTTGTATGCTTAAAAATGTTGGGCTGTCTGTTTGTTACGCGCAGTTTTCTAAAATATAGAGAAAGCGAACGGGAAATGTAACGGGAATAATATTATAAAATAATAAAATGTAGTAGTGTGAGTAACCCAAGGTACGGACAGGACAATGTCTGCCAGTAATCGTCTGCCATAAAAATCGAGTGTACAAGCCTTTATCACCCCACTCTTCCTAAATCGCTGGAGCGACTTAAATGGAGTTTTGTGTTTATATTCCATGGGGATTCTCAGATGGTTTAAAAAGACAATTGGACCCAGAAAGTGGTCCTGCTATCGTTAAGTAACCTAAATTAGGTATGTTTCTTGCTATAATTAAAAAAAAATATTCGAATTATTTCTGGAAGGCTTTAAGAAAAAAGAAAGAAAAGAAGAGTCAAAAGAATATTTGCAAAATATCAAAGATACGAAGTTGATTGCATCTTTGGAAAACTTCCAATAGATGGCGTTAATCAGGACCTTTCCTCTGACCGTAAATTGGGCAAGACAACGTCTGCCGGGTCTGATAGTTAATTTACATAGATTAAAAAACGTTTTTCTAATAACACTTACAAATAAGGGACAATTTTCTCTTTGTGTCCTAGAATCCTTTCTCTAAGAAGAAAGAGGAAGACGATATTAATACTATTTTATCTTAGTTAGTAGTTAAAGAACGAAGTTTTATATGCCAGACCAAGCCTGTGTTAACAATCGTCAAACAAGGTAATAGAAGGTAAAGCCAGGCCAACAAGAGACCAGGATAATAAACCGATAATACTGTGTGTTCTGGAGAAAAAAATTGAGTACCTTATTAGCATATAAAATAAACAAAGAAACAAAGGCATCGTTGTCCAGTGTGTTCAGTAGGGAAATCTAATCAAAGTTAAGAATAAATTCTTTTTTTCGACAGAAAAAGCCATCTAAGTAAATTTTTAACGTAATTACTAATTAGGTACCATGATCAATATTATTGGGACAAGAACCTGAATAAGGTATTCTTTGTCACATACACACTCCTATTTTGGGACGAAATGTGTTTGTAGTACATAATAATAATAAAAGTAACTTATCTGCTCCTATTTAATTTTTTAGGTATTAAATGGTTAATAAGTGTGGATATAATCTTTGCATCAGTTTGAATTTCGAAATGACAAAATGCGTTATACCTATGTATAAAAGGTGAGCTCCAATTAAATCGTCTAATAAAAAAATCAATCTAATTGCAAAGCAATTCGTACACAATAGACGCAGAGGCAGTAGCCGCGTTTGGAGTCACTCCAGCACTGCGCCCGAGCGCCGCCCGACGTACGAGTATTGTATGAGAGTAAATAATTGGCTCCAATATTCTTCCTTTGACGAGCTCTCCGCCCGGTCCATTATGTGCCGTCAATCGCTGCTCGCGGCATTTGGACGCCACTGACGACGCTTTCGGTCGTCTCCGCGCGATCTCTCCGCCATCACGATGAATGCCTCCGAGCGAGGTACGTTCTCATTTTTCCGTGTGGGGCGAGTTGCGATGACCGATTGCTATCTGACGTCATCCTCGGAACCCCCACGATCTCTACAACCTCTGGGGACACTGTATTACGTGCCTTCCGATAACCAGTATTAGAATAGGTCACCCGTCCATCAACCGGCCGCGCGTAATAACTGCTTTACCTAACGATGGACCATTGCCGGCTTCTTATTAAACTACAATCTTCTCTAGTTCATAGATTCAATAGTTCTGTGTGTAATGCGTGTTTCGGAAGACACGTAATACAGTGGGACCCGATTAATGTCACTTTGTGATATTAATCGTAGGGTTGTAGAGATCGTGGGGGTTCCAAGGATGACGTCTGATGGCAATCGGTCATCTTAACTCGCCCCACAGACACATCTTTTGCAATCTAAGCGGACCCTGGTATTTAACCGGGATAACGCTCGGAAGAATTATCTATATAGAAAGTGGACCGAGAAGGGGGGTGCGTATGTCCATGTCCAAGGGCGTCAGTAGGCACTAAGCTGCCTGCTCGTTTGCCCCTTGTAACATAAAAAGATACACATTATTTTTAACTTAAAGTTTTAAGTAAAGAATGAAATTGTTTTACTGTTTTAGAAATAATTGTTTTATAGTTCGATATTAAGTCCGACAAGTTTCTGCTTATATCTGGGGTAGTAACAAATCTTGACCAGTATTTGGTTTTTGTATTAACGTAGACTGAAAAGCCAGTTTGAGGGATTCCCTAGCAAAACCAGGACCCTCCCGGGCAGTCTTTTCTAGAAGGCTCGCAGACAAAATAACTTTCTTCAAGGTATTTATGACGCTCAATCCTGCTGTTTTCTGCAATCTAAGTATGTACCAGGAGGACATACAACACTTTTTGGTGTAGTGTATCCGGAATGCGGATAAAAGATGGTTACTTGACACACTCTCTCTCACTTTTATAACGAATAAGGTTCCGGAAGAGAAAGTCGCGGGCTCAGCTTTTATTCATATATTACACTAACTTAGCTAAGAAGGCTTTGATTTTGCTAACCCAGGTGCGTGAGCTCCGCAGACCACCAATACAATGCCCGGCGAGGGGGCAAGTGGCGGACCCGCGGCATTGCCGCGTCGCACACTTGTGCCATGGCCGACCGAAGCATCCCCAGAATAAAACGATAACTAAAAGACAATCTACACTTTTATAGGAAAAAAAAAAAAAAAAAACAGACCACGATTGTAAATTTTTAGCAGTGCCTGCATGATAAATAGTTGAAATAAAAACAAAAGTAATCCAATGTTCGGACAGGATATCGTCTGTTGGGTACGCTAGTAATTATATAAAGTAATGAAGCACTCAATCAGGCCACAGGCCACAGGTTTGGCAGTGATTAGACTCTGACTGTCAGCAGCAACCATTTTGTAGATGTAGTATGATTATTTCTTTATATTTCAATTTATTGGTGATTATTTCAATACTGTAGTATTTAAAATTTGGGGAGTATGTCCAGTTGCGGAGGTGTAATAGCTGAAAAGAATACAATATATACAATCAAAATTGACTTTGTTTTAAACCCACGTGTATATTGTGTTTGCCCGACTAGTTTCGAACCCGTCCGGAGTCCTTCCACATGACCTCGCTACGAAGCGGTAAAGCGACGGGAACTACGTTCCCGGGCAGACCCATGAGAGTAAAAAACAGTTAACATACCATCACCTATTGGTGATTAAATGTAGTATCAATCATCCAGTAACAGCAGTAGGCTTACCAAGTTGGGCCGAGCTATCTTTTCTTGAGTTAGGGTTGTGTGTGTTTTAGGGCTCTGTATTGTTATATTTGAGTCAAATTAAATATACATATATGTCCCATATGTTCGTTGATAGCTTATATATTATCACAAGCCACACTACCTATTTAGAATATTTAGAACCGAAGCTGAGATATTCTTTAAATTATAACTTTAACTTCTAAATGCGTACTTACGTTCTATTTAAATCTATTTTCAGATACCCAACCTATCGAATCTAATGGCGGATTATTTTCATCAATCCAAATAAATTCTATACCCATTCCTCTTTTATAATCTTTAAATTTATACAATCTTATTCCATTAATACCAACTTCAATTAATTTTTGCTTAGTTAATACTTCTCTAGGTTCAAGTTGAAATACTCCTGCGAGATAGGCACGTCTTGTTAGAAAGAGACGGCAATAGTGCTATCTCGCTCGCGTAAACACCAAATGTTACTCGTATAAGGTACGTACTAGTGTCGGCCCCAATTTAGTAGATAAGGTTGTGCCAAATTGTTAGACGGCACGTTCCCATGACAAAGTGATTATCCGCCTGTAAATAAAAGTGCTTAGTAATACAGTCTACAAGAAGATTATTGGCAAGTTAATATATTATTAATCCCTGAGTAAATTTAACAAGCTTGCTTGTAGTCAAAACAACGAATAAATTCACTAAATTCCATTTAATTATCATTAAAAATCCGTTCGTTAATTTTTCAATTAATTGAAGGACGATTTGTTTATATACTAAAAATGAAAAAAAAAAAGCCTATATTTCAACAGATCCCATTAAAGCTTAATTGAACCAATTATGAAGAATATTCTACCCCTGAGGTTTTTTCGTTTACGTAAAATGCCCAAAGTATAACTTAAAGGAAAATGGCAGGTTTCTTTTAGAGGTAGAGGTATTCTTGCCTTGTCTTTTTAAGGCAGATCATGTCATAACATTGTATAATTAATTCTTATAACATCCTTTATCATCTACATTACTTACTATTGCATCCTATATCTTCCAAATAAATTTGATAATTCATTCTACCTTTTCCACCAATAAAAAAATAAACAAAGCCAAGTTAACCATACATCGTCAGTAGAATACTTTTTAAAGAGTACAAATGTGAAGATTCAGGAATATTAATAAATTCTTGAAACAAAGAGTCTTATAAAATGACTGAGACGTTGTAAAAAGTGCCTTATTCGAATTGATTTATCGGGCATACATTATTCACGTCTTGTTTTGTTGGGCGGATATTGCCCTGATGCTTTTCCAAGATTAACTCATTCCATATTGCTTGTGTAGGACAGTAATACATATGACCCGATTAGTGTCGTCTGAGATATTCGTTTTTTGATTCATTGAACGAATGACGTTTTTATACGACGGTTGTACATGCCATGTTGTCGAATACATTTTTGAAAATTAAAAACGTTGTTAGCTCTAACAACCCTTACAGCGTAAGCAGGCGGAATTAGCGTATTATAGACAAAAAATGGTGTTTCAAGAAATCACTACTTTTTTAACCCTTTCTCACAAATAATCAGCGTTAAGTAGCAGCAATACTGTCAAGTGATAGAATTGTTGTCGTATTTTGTTCGATTTGTGAGAGTTTCCGGTGTCCTAAATCCCTTTTAAAAGGCCAGCAACGTATCTGCAAACCCTCTGGTGGTGCAGATGTCCATGAGCGCCGGTAGCCACTAAGGTGAACCGCCTGCCCCTTGAAACATAAAAAAATACTACCAAAAAATTATATTTCATGTCATAAAATATTAACCATTTCTACTTATCTACATATATTCACTTCAATCTAAAATAGTCGTTACTACGAATACCAGCGTCTATTTTACAGCGGTAATTCACCAAATCTAGCGGTTAGGGTAATAAATGCAAATAAATTATTGGGTAATGTATTTTAGTCACGTTTTTGTCGCGTATTATATTCAGTCGTTGCGGCTGGATTGGATTCTACTTCATAATAAACGTGCCTTCGTTGCCTAAATTGTATCTGTAAATCATAAGCAAAATTGAAGTGTCTGTCTGTGAGTTGCATATATCTTTTTAATTTTATTGTGTTTATATACATTATCTAAAGCAATTTCAAAAACTTCTTTTCAAGGATTATCGACAAGGTTGTGATGCTGTAACAAATGTTTTAAGTCCAACTAAGTGAATCTTGTACTTGGAGCAGGTGAGATAAAGCCAATGGTTTCAGGTTTCCTACCGTATACCTCACGAACTCCAACCCAGCATTTCGCATTGAGTATCGAAAGGTATTACACATAATTTAATTTAAAAAACCGACTTCAAATCGCCAGAACTGGATCAAATTGAAATGGAGTCACACAGGAAACACTAGGTTTGAAATCAAAAAGAATCATCAAAATCAGTTCTCCCGGTCGAAAGTTCTGAGGTAACAAACATAAATAAATTGAGAGCCTCTCTTTGAAGTCGGTTGAAAATCAGTCTCAAACAAAAGTAATAGTTACTAAAAACAATACAGGCAACGCTAGTATAAGATATAATGTTATTATGTTTGGTGAAGATAGATCTAAATTACCTGAACCGACGCCTGTAGGAGGTAAGGAATTTATAACTTTTCCATACGAACGTACGAGATAAAAGCGAAGGAAGTTTATAGGTTATGATTAGGGTAGTCATACATAACGCTTTAAACAGGACAGTCCCATTTTAAAACTAGCCTTAAACCTTTTGTTTTATATATAGCTTAAAATTCTCAAGGTTTTAGAAAAGCGCCAAGCATATTTTGTGGTCCGTTCCTTGAATAACATACGTGTATTAATTAAGGAATACTCCTTTTATGTGACATAAGCCGGCAACGTACGATTCTTCTGGTGTCTAATTGTCCATGTGCATCGGTAGTCACTCCGGTAAACCGCCTGCCCATTGCCTGTGTTATAAAAAATAACTACGCAATTTTCATTCAATGAAAAAAATCAAGAACTGAAAAGTCGCGAATTTAATATAATAGTGAGAAAGTCCCAATTGGAGGCTGAACTAGATGGTCACGCTAGTTATCATGCCCCAAAATATAATATTTTGGCCGATTACATCGTAAATTTTATGTTCTTATATTCCGGGTAGCGTATTTTCTAAATTATATTTATCACAAATAAATAAGGTGTCTAATCATCTTATCTTGTCTTTTTACCATTAACTATATTTAGTTCAGCACCCCCCCCCCCTCCGCTTCCATCTACCAATTATCTTCTTTATTTTCCCAGTTTTTCGATGTCATTAGACTGACCTGAATTCACGAGCTTGACGAACAATATTTATTTATAAACTATGAGTGACATCTTCGTTTACTCTCCACTAAAGTATTTTTTGGTGCTATCGATGTAACGCCTAACCCTATTTGGCTTAGTACCGACTTCAGCTCATTAGTAGGTGTCTAGCACATCGTATGTAAGTACAAATTATTTTTTGAGGCTGGCCTGTTGGCGTAGTGGGCAGTGACTCTGCCTTTCACTTCCGGGGTCGTGGGTTCGATTCCCGCTTCGAGTCTGGGTGTATTATCCATATTTTATGTAATTAATTGTTATTTATGTTTCCAAATAAATAATATTTCCATTCCAAATATATAACTTTAAACAAAAAAATTGTGTATAGCAGGCGGCTGTCCTTATAACACAGGCTTTAAGTTGTCTACCTAAGGAACAGACGTCGGATTTTGTATTTAAAAATTCAACTCGCGACCTAGTTCGCCTTGTTTTCTTCCAATTTCATACAAACTTTAAACGTCTATATGTTTCTGTCTGTGTGTGTGTGTGTGTGTGTCTGTCTTTTGCATCATTACTCCCGATAGGACGAAGCGATTTCAATTTAGTTTTTTTTTTGTATTAAAGGTGACTTATCTGCGAGTGTTCTTAGACATGTTTGATGAAAATCTGTTGAGCCATTTCATTGTGCAAAAGACTATGCGTACTTATCTATACTAAACGCCATCCATAAATTACGTCACACTTAAAAGGGGGGGAAGGGGATCATCAAATTTTTTGGTCTTTTATTATCATTCCACATAGCATAACTGAAAACTGTACTTTTCTTGACTTTGTGATGTCACACCGAGTGTTTTGAAAATGTGACCACGTGTGACCAACGACAGGGGGGTGAGTTAAAAAAAAGAATTTCGTTCGACGTCAGGGATTTTGCGCAGTACTCCAGCGTATCAGAAAATTATATAATATAGAATCCTGTAATGTACCACCACCAAATATGACCTCTTAATATAGAGGGGTACGCTATTGGACCCATAGAAAAAGTCGAGCGTGTCTGATTAAAATAAAGTAATTTATGTTAAATGGAGGTAAGTTTACATTTCAATAATCTGACGAATTAAACGTGACATAAAAAATGGGTCACAAACTTATAAACAAAAGGGTAAAGTGGCACCCACTCCTAATACAAAGTTGTAATTTAAGCTTAGTAGGAGGGGAAGAGGGAATATTAGACATACCTAAAAAGTATTCCTAATATTCTTTAAAGAAAAAAAAACAATGATTCGTCCAATCCTTGTGACATTTTCACACTATAAACTGCACTCAAGTTAGCAGAATACTTATAAAAACAACCCCCGTAAACTCTATCGTGTTTAGATGCTACAGGTTGTCTGTTATAGGTATTGTTGTAACCACTTCTAATACAAGCTTTTAATTTAAGCTTAGTAGGAGGGGAAAAAGGAATATTAGACATACCTAAAAAAAGTATTTCTAATATCGTTTAAAAAAAAAAAATTCACAGATATTCCGTGTAAAAGAAATAATTTATTTAAAATTACATATTACTAAGAAGGAGTTTTTTCATTCCAACCAAGCGCCACAAATATGTCATTCCACCCTTTCCAGCATTGAGTTATATATAATATATGTATTACAATATTATATATTATAGAATAATATTATGCGTTATATAGGTACCGTAATATTGGGGAGATTACAGTTAAGGCAAACGAGCTAAAATCCGGGGAAGACATCGTCTACAGAATCCGCTAGTACTTATATAAAAGTCTAGTGTTACTATGTATGTACCCCGTGAACTCCTTACCAAGGCAATCGATACACTTGACACGATGCTACGATACATATGACACATTGCGTCTAAGTGACTACAGAAGCCTATTAACATCTACACCACCTGGAGGCTCGCAGATACGTTTTCGGCCTTTAAATAGAATCTAGGTCCCTGGAAATTCTCTTTAGTACCATCACTTGACGTGACAGCATTGCCACCACTTCACACCGATCTTAAGGTTAGTAGGTTAAGGTATTGTCGCACCCACTCCTAATACAAGCTTTTAATTTAGCTTAGTAGGAGGGGAAAAGGGAATATTAGTTGAGATGTTAAATATCTATATTTTAAGTCTTCTAATCAGTTATATAGCTGTTATTATTCGAAACGAAACTTCTAATCTCATTAAGAGAGGGTTTAGAGGGTCTTTACTCTTTTATGTTTTATCACAACCCACATTTTTACGTACTTTTAGCAATCCTACTTGAGATGATAAATGTTCATATTTTACGTCTTCTAATCTTTTATATAGCTGTTATTAGTCAAAACGAAACTTCTAATCGGCATTTGAGCAACGGCCGAGTGATAGATGGGTGACCAATTTTAATACAGATTTTCTAATATCCTCTCTCATCCGTGTGTAGGAAGCAACCTTAAACGGTCCCGATTACATCGATTCCGGTCACAGTGATATTAGTCGTGAGATTGTGGGGATACCGGTGATGACGTCAGACGGCCGTCGCCTTAAATCGCCCCACAATCACATCCTCTGCCATCTAAGCGGACCCTGGTACTTAACCCTCCTACTAAGCTTAAATTAAAAGCTTGTATTAGGAGTGAGTGCGACAATACCCCAACGGCGGTGGGGTTTGAACCGTGTACCTTGCGGAATTCAGTCCATACCTTATACCGTTGACCTATTGAGGCTCTAAAGATAGATGTTGTGCTTTTCTAGAAAGGATATGTTTATAAATATAAATATATATATGATAACGGTTGATTACGACTTAGAAAATCTCTAGTTTTAATATAGCAACCAGCAATGAAGCTTGTACAATAATTATATAAATTCTACGGCTAGTTTAAAACGCGTCCAATCGTTGACATTTGCTTGACATTTACAACAACGGATAATCATAAGGCCAACATGCTTCAAGCTATAGCGTGATCGCAGGGTTCTTGATTCTTAAATGATTTTTTTTTAAAGATTCGATTCGTAAGATACCGTTAGTGCACTGACTTGACCCGCACATAATTGAGTCATCATTCCTGAAGGTTATCTAGGCCAAGTTTTTAAATAAATCATAAAAACAAACAGCAATGAGACACAAATACATATAATTTTATATGTTGATGATGTCTATATGTTTTTGGCCTGTGTGAAATTCTTAATATATTTTATTTTACACTAGTTGTTCCTCGCGACTTAGTCCGCGGAAAATTAAGTGAAAGAGTTTACCGTGATGGTATATAGGCTATAGCATTCCTCGATAAATAGGCTATTCTACACTGAAATAATTTTCAAATCGGTCCAGTAGTTCCTGAGATTAGGGCGTTCAAGCAAACAAAAAAAAACACTTCAGCTTTATATATTAGTATAAGAGATAAGATTTCTACTCATTAATGGACAAACATAGGTTGATATGTTCATATGACATGTTGTATATCCAAATTTAATTTTAAAAATTTAATGCAGATATAAGATGGAATGGAATTGCCCGTTGGCGCAGTGGGCAGTGACCCTGCCTTCCGCTCCGGGGGTCGTGGGTTCGATTCCCGCCTCGACTCTGGGTGTATTATCCATATGTAGGTATTTATATATTTCTAAAAAATATTTGTGTTCAACGGGCGGCTGTTACCTATAACACAGACATTAAGTTCTCTACCTTAGGAACAGACAACCGTGTGTCATATAGTCATATATATATATATTTTAATTTATATATATAAAAAAATAGAATTGTGGAAAGGAATTTTCCGAAATAAATGACTTTGAATTTGAATAAGTATATATAACACATTACGATTTCGCCGAATAATAAACTCTTCCCTTTATACCAATTCCACTTATAAAATATACTAATATTTTTTTTAATTCTCCTTATTGCATATTTAAAAAAAAAAAAACAATTATACAAGTAGGTGCGCCTAATGCCAAAAGCATATTCTGACAGCTTACCTATGCACGGACGTACAAGAAAAAAAAGTGCAAGTTTATTTGAGAAAAAAAAACTAAACTAAATTTATATGTAGATGGTGAAACAGGACCTTAATTAATCTTATTATTACAATCAATTATAATTAAGAGTGTCGAATATTTCATTGATTCAACGTTTCAAATGCCATATCCGGCTATATCAACGCTAAGCAGTCCGCGTGGCGGACGGCCTTCGACCACCATACACTTTCACCTTGCCACCACTTAAATACATCGCCTATTATTATTGTATCCGAAAAATTGCGTCACTATACACTGAGAGAGTATTTTTTTCCTTATAATATTGAGCGCTTGTGAAAGACCTTCCCGTTTTAAGACTAGAGGCCCTAGCACGTACATTTGGAACGGTTCGAAGTCGATGTGTCGACTGTATTTAGGATGAAAATGTTCGTACTAGGCCCACAGGAGGCAAGTTTTTATCATGTCACGCTTTTAATCAATGCTAATGCAACCCGCGTAGTATATTAATACTAAAGAGGTTCCGCTGCGGGCTTAGAATGAATATTTTCAAAATCTAGTCGAACGGTTTGAAATATTCGTGCTAGAGCCTTAGTTTAGGGGCCGGCCCTACAATAGAGCGAATGGAGCGGCCGCTCCAGGCGCCGATTCCTAGTGAGTGCCTCAGTTAGGCGGACTCTTAATATACGGTTATTTTAAATACATTTAACATCAAAATATATAAACAGGGCAAGTAAGGAGGGTGCGATAATTCTAAAATTGACCTCGAGACGGCACTGACTAGGGAATGCCTTGACTTTGCCTGGTTGACGAATTTTATTAAAATATAGATGGAATACTTTGTGTATGCCAAATATTGACATTTCCACTCCAGTTAAGTTTTTTTTAAAGCTTGTGTTGTGTCGTCATTTTGAGAAAGCTATAGCTTAATCAGTGGCTGGCATTTGAGGAGATCGTCAGGTTAAGTGGCCCTCACCGCCGCCGGGTGATAGATGGGTGCCCAATGCTAACACTGGTTTTCAAATATCCGACTTCCTCCGTGTTTCGGATGGCACGTATAACCGTGGACCTCGATTAGTGTCACTGAATGATATCATTCATTACGTTGTAGAGATTGTGGGGATTCCGCATATGACGTCAGTCGGCAGTTGGTCATCTTTACTCGCCCCACAACCACATCCTCTGCAATAAAGGCGGACCCTAGTACTAGGCCGGGATAACGCAAGAAAAAAGTTGTGATTGAGTTTTGATTTATGAAAAGAGATAAATTTCTTAACATTTTATAGATTCACCATGTGGATGCATTATCTTTCGCGTTGCAAAGGAAGTACCCAAGCTGTGTCTTAAAATTTAAAGCGGTATTTATGAAATATATGTATATAAATATAGAGCAACAGTAAACATTTATATCAATTAGAATTAATTTCGCCACAACCGCAAACGACACGTTTATCACCTAAGTGACTACCGATGCCCATGGGCATCTGCAACGCCAGAAGGCAGATGCGTTGTCGGCTCGCAGATGCGTTGTTGGCCTTTAAAATGAGAATAAAACGCAACAATATTACCATCATATGACGTGACAGCAATTTCGCCATTTCATGCCGATCTTATGGGATGAATTGTAAAGTTTCTCCTTTTATAATCATTTCAATTACTTGGACAACAAGACCTTCAGTCAAGGTAGTCTGTATCGTATCACGCTTTTAATCATTTTTTTTATATATAACAAGGGGCAAACGAACAGGCGGTGCTTTTAAGTGACTACCGACGCCCGTGGACAACTGCAACACCAGGGGGATTTGCAAATGCGTTGCCGGCCTTTGGAGAAATAAGTACGCTCTTTTCTTGAAGGTACGTGAAGAGACGTCAATGCAAATTCTTTTCTTTTTAACTAGCGGACCTGATAGACGACGTCCTGCCCATAACAAGGTCCTACATACATAACAAGGTCCTACATGCATAATAAGGTCCTACATACATAACAAGGTCCTACATGCATAATAAGGTCCTACATACATAACAAGGTTCTACATGCATAACAAGGTCCTACATACATAACAAGGTTCTACATGCATAACAAGGTCCTACATACATAACAAGGTCCTACATGCATAATAAGGTCCTACATGCATAACAAGGTCCTACATGCATAACAAAGGTTCTTGATTCTCTTGATAATTATTTAATTAAAATAGGATTAAAGTTTTTAGTATCTTGCCTCCTAGCATTCATTTCTTTTTATCATATTTTTTATTTTCAAATAATTCTTCTACTTCCTGGCGTTATCCCGGTCAAGTACCAGGGTCAGCTTAGACTGCAGAGGATGTGGCTGTGGGGCATTCTCGATAGTTTTACTTACTTTTAAGTTCGAAACAAAACGACATTTCTACATACATCTATAGTCACACCCCCTATACCGTCCGTGAGAATAATACCCACCCATCCCCATCTACCTTTATATCCTTTTACTTCATCCCTTTCCCTTACTCCTGTCTTTCTAATTAGAGGTAGCACCACGCTTTTAGCCGAATTGGGCTGGCGCGTCAGGGTACCAGTACCTCTTTCTCACTTGAGATCAGCGTGAAGTCGGCAATGCTATCACGTCACGTGATGGTATTGTTGTCACGTTTCGTTGCCTTGTCGTTTAAACGCGAGGATTGCATAACGCGTTAACGTGGGCTGGTCCGACGGACAGCGCGAGCGGTAACTAGACAGGAGCCAGTAGCGGTGATTTTAGGCTTCCGTAGTCCAACAAGGAGCCCTTACAGTTTCGCTCTGTGTGCCCATGTGTCCATCTGTTCGGCCATTTAACCCCTTTCAAATTCCTTTATTAAATACAATTATTTTAATTAGTTCAGGAATTACTGTTACTGTTCTCGAGATTAGCGCGTTCAAGTAAACAAACAAACTCTTTAGCTTTATAGATTATAGGTATTAATGACCTTGTAACATAAAAGAAAAACATGAAGCGAAAACTTTCGGTACCATTTTTACGAAAATTGCGCGATCACATTTTAATATATAATAATAATAAAATAAAATCACACGCACACCATCGTTACGTGATTTTTACACACATGTATACATTTTACTATAAGATTCTGTCAAAGGAGAAATGAAATGTATGAAGTACTCCAACTCATAATACAGGGAAAAACAAAAGGCCGCCGAAGGCCTGGCCGTAGACAGATCTCCTGGCTTAAAAACCTGCGCCAGTGGTTTAATTTAAGTTCGAGATCACTGTTTAGAACTGCTGTCAACAAAGTGCAGCTAGCCATGATGGTTGCCAACCATAAGCTATCTTTTTATATTTACGATTTAAATTATACAAAATGATTTCATAAGTCCGGCATACAAAAATATAGGGACCTACTTGAGTATTTAAATCTGTATAGAAAAAATCAACTGTCCAAATACAACAAGTCTATTGTCCCCCATGATTTTTCTGGCCTTTTAATAAAGCCATCTCTATTAAGTCGAATGTTTTGACATCTCCTCGTGGTATCCTTTTATGGAGAAAAGAGTGGAGGAGTATTCACTGAAAACTTTTACGGGAAATTTAGAATTAGTTAACCTTAAATCAATATTGTGTTCAAATTGTGATCACCTAATTCGAACATCCGTCAAGTGAGATCGGATCGATAGCTGCCAATCAACACCCCATTGTTAAGTATTTGAAATAGATATGGGAAATTTTACGGATTATTGAGTCAAATTCTTTTCTATGGCTGTTATCACTTATGATTACTTGTCTGTAATTATTATGTAGAAGTGAGAAATGCTGTGACTTAGTCATCATTATATTATTACGATACGGAAGTTCCTGAAGGACTTAAAATTCCATTTACAAAAACAATTCTTATTGAATTTAAACAATTCAAAGTAAACCCTTCGTGTTTCAGACGGCACGTAAAACAGTGGGTCCCTATTTTTAATTTTAAAGGATTTTAGGAATACTTTTTAAGTATGTCTAATATTCCCTTTTCCTCTCTTAGTAAGCTTAAATTAAAAGCTTGTATTAGGAGTGGGTGCGACAATGCCCCTACGGCGGTGGGGTTTGAACCTAGTACTTGCGGATATCAGTCCATACCTTATACCGTTGAGCTAATGATGTTACTGAGTGATGTTTGTCGCAAGATTGTTTGAGTTCCGGTGATGACGTCAGAAGGCAGTCGTTCATCCTAACAAACACCACAGTCCATCCTCTGCAATTCAACCTGACCCTGGCGCTAGTCGGGGATAGCGCTAGGTGGAAGACTTTTTTATTTTTTATTTAAAAGATTATTAGATATACTTTTTAGGTATGTCTAATATGCCCTTTTCCCCTCCAACTAAGCTTAAATTAAAAGATAGTTAGTTAGCTTAAATTAGAAGCTGTTTATTACATTGGCATAATGATAATGATTTCTAAAATACCAAATAATAGTATGTTTTTTTTATAAGTTACTTCGTCTCTCGCATGTTTTATCATCTGTTACAGCTTCAAAGTGCCTCAGCGGTTGTGGGGGAGCCACCGCCATTGTAGCGGATGGTGAACCCGAGCCCATTGACCCCATGTCCCTACACTGTTGGCTTATTGAAAAGGTATCTACCAAAACATTTATTATCTTAATATATAAAATCGGCTGTACAAGCCACTGTTTCCCTACTCCTTAACCGCTGGACCGATTTGGATAAATTTTTATGTCTATATACTTCAAGGGGTTTCTAGATGGCTTGCATAGATATTAAACTCGAGGCGTTGCTGTCGTTATGTTAACTAAATTAGGTGTGTTTTTCGCTATACCTAAAAAGCTGGACCTCTTTAACTCCTGTCTGTTCTGTTTTATTCGCATTATTTCTGAGAAGGTTGAAGAAAAAATAAAGAACAGAAAACTCAAAAGGATATTTGTAAAATGCAGAGTTGGTAGCAACTTCGAAATACTTCCAGTAGATGGCGTTCATACTGGACCTTTCGTCTGAAGTATGGAGATTTAAATAAGGAGCAGCATCTCAATGTATTAAAGTCTCCATTGAAATTCTCAAATTTAGAGGGCGCCACATTCTAATAAAGAAGAATTTTATTGGTTATTGGTCAGTTATAGGTCAATTCATTGCTGTATTCATACCATACCGTGCCATTCTGGAAGTCTATTGATCAATTCATTCTACACCAGCGCCATTTCGGTGAATCTTCGAACGATAATTTGCTGTTTACAAATAGCCACTTTTTCAACTAGCCCCTCATAGAATATGGTCTTCCATATTGGAATCTCCATAGTCTGACCATAAATTGGGCAAGACAATGTTTACTGGGTCCGCTAGTTTATTATAAGTTTGGAATCTTAAGATTTTTGGAATATATAAGCAATCGGTTTTCGTTTTGTGAACGCGCACTATGGGTTCCGCAACATCAACACATGTTTTATCAAGTTATTTTAAGATTTATAGTTTTCATAAGATTTATTTTAATTTGATAAAGTCACCCCAATTTTTTTTTTTGATGCAACAACACATTTACAGTTTTCGCCATATTTTCCTATACTTGTACTACAAGATATAGGATTCTTGCTAATTGTCATGATTCTAGGTCAACAGAAATTACCCTACAAGTTTTGGTATTTGCCTTGGACATGTTACACAAACGGCCATATCTTTTCATTGTGTAAACTTACAGGGTACATTTTTTTCCCAACTTTAATAGGCCGCAGACTATTCAGGGGACCGAGCATTTGTATTTGTTATAAAAGGTTATTTTATATTGAGGGTGTAAGAAAAAATCACCAAATACATATGTATCTCAAATTACGATAATTTTTATTTGTTGCTATGGACAACACTATTCGAAACACATAATCTGTTAATTTTGTCTGACGTTTTTTTTCTATGCCAATGTTGTCAAAATATTGCTCAAATTTCCAAGCATGTTTGAGAAAAAAGAATTTACTCTATATTTTGTGTATTAGGCCCTACACCACGAGTCGTTCTGTACTCCTGAGGTGCAGTCAGCCCTACGACGACTCCGGCACCGTTTGCCCCCCAAACAGTTCTTCCACCTAGTGGGGGACGCACCGCACAGACGACTAAAACACAGGTATATTTTAGTAAAACTTTACAAACGCTCGTCTTTAGACGTGTCCTTTGCGACGAGAGCGTTACGAAAAGTGTGATCGGGCGAGGCGATTTTATTTCTTTCTTAAATTATTATTTTGTTCAATATATTAAATATTCTACGCTTACAGTCAATACAATTGTAGCTTTATTTTAAAGTTCAATTATACTAACATATAGATGGAGCTAAAGAAGTTTTCCTTTATTAAAAAAGTTTTACTTAATTACCAACACTCCAGATGGCGAGTGCCCCAGTGCGGTCCGCGAGCCCCCCGCCGGCCAT
>JANCMC010038415.1:1653299-1718844 GCA_024363005.1 Charaxes varanes
TAAAAAAGTTTTACTTAATTACCAACACTCCAGATGGCGAGTGCCCCAGTGCGGTCCGCGAGCCCCCCGCCGGCCATGGGCGCCTCCCCCACGGGGCAAGTCGCACTCCTATCCGCCCTTCCCGCCCGCTCACGCGTTGTCTCGACCACCGCTACCTCCCTCCGTTGATGACTACTCCAGCCTCGATGCACTGTGCCTACAGATGACCGAACAAGCAATCAACTAGACCCCACCCAATTAACGCAATGAAAATCAGGTCAGTACCGACTCTTTTTCAATAGCCCAACAGTAGAAGGTATGGACTGAAAATAAAAAAAATAAATAAAATAAAGGCAAGGTTCCCGTTTCAATCCCGGAAGCCGCCGGGGTATTGTTACACCCACTCCTAACACAATCTTTAAATTTAAGCTTACTAATAAAAAATAATAACAGACACACCTAAAAACTATTCTTAGTGTTGTTTAAAAAAAAAACATTTCTTGCTATAATTTGAAATATTACTTAACTGAACTGTGTAGGTTATTAGACTATTTTTCAGAAATCTAATCCCAAAATATAAATATTTCAGCGAAAACAAACTTTGACCTGGGTAATTTTCCGTTTTTATGAATCCATTTAAATTTTAGCGCCAAAGCGCCTCTGAACTAACATGGTGTCTTTGTGACGTAACGTCTTGCCAAATAAACAGCCGTACTTGAATGTGATTGGAGCGTACGTTATTTCTTTATTCAATTCATACATACAAAAATATTTTCAAAGTAATTTCATCGCCAGTGTAAAATAAACCTATTTAGATTTTCCGCACACCGTCATTCGTCACCGCTTGCTCGAATACGCATTAGTACATAGTGCAAAAGAAAAGTAATACATATGGGCAGATATCTCAACAACGATTATTTATTTTTTAATATAAACAATCGTTGTTGAGATTTATTTGAAAATAATTTAGATAAAAAGTATTTTTTATAGAAAATATAATTTTATATTTATTTCTTTTATTTCATTTTTAATATTTTGCGCAACATTGTTCATTAATGTAGGTACTTGATATTGCAGTGTTTGTTTGACAATATCTTGGTACTGTGTATGTTATTTAGACGCGCTTCGTTTTTGTTTATTGTGTTGGATAATATTTAGATATGTGTTGTTGAAATAGTTTTCTTTCAGTAATATATATATTTGACTTGATCGTATAGGGGTAATATTTTAGCATCGATAAAGAGTTTGTTAAAGTCATCCTTCATTTTAAACCTTATCTTAAAAGTACTATGCTTAGCAACGATAATTTGTTTGGCAAGATGTGACGTCATGCGATCTAATTGCTGTTCAGTGTCGTGTAATGTGTCTTTAATTTAATTGATTTTTATTTTGAAAAAGTTAAACAATCAGACATATTTTAATAATTTCACTAATTTTAGGTAATATTTTAACCTCGATCAATTACCAAGTACAATAAAAAATAATTTGGTTTGGTTTAGTGGCAACTACTCTATTTTGTGACCTTAAAAACTTAATGGAAGGTTTATAAGACATTTCATAGTTATTAATTTAGGACTTTTTTATATTCCAAGGGGCATACGGGCTTGCGGTTCATCTCGTTATAAGTGACTGCCGGCGCCCATGCACAACTGCAATATTAAAAGTTTGCAGATTAAGTTTGCTGCCTTTGAGAAATGTGAATGAAACTTAGAATTGTTTTTAAAAAATTTATTTATGTGTAACATTTATATCTCTAGTAATTTATAGAAATGATTTTTTTTTATGTGAAAACGAAAACATTTTTAAATGTGTTTAATTATTTTTTTTCTTTTATCATGAGTTTTATGTTTTAAAAGTTGACAGTGTCAAATCTAGTTCAAGAGCGTCTGTGAAAAGATTACAAAAAATTATGAAATGAAAAGCGATTACACAGATTAATTTCATTTGAGTGAATATTTTTTTTGTAAAAAAAATAATATATATTATTCAATCTTGCATACCATAGCTAAGTAACTCTAAATGCTATTTTAATTAATTAGCTAAAAAAAGTCACGTGTGTTTCATTAGCCTTGTACAATTCAGTCATTATAATTTATTTAAGAAAAAAAAACAATTATGTTCCATAAGCTATGCTGTTTGGTCGCTTACATTTTATTTATTATGGGGTAAATATGAGTGAATATTTTACTATTTTTTTTTATGATTTCTAAGACTCCTAATTTATATAAGTTTATTTGTAAAAAAATTATTAAATTATAACGAGTACTTTTTTTTAAATAATATTTTATTTGAAATTATAAATTAAAATTTATATGAAAAACGTAATAATTATTTATTTTTATTGATAAATAATTAATATGCATCTGGTAGAGTAAGATAAAAATAATAAGAAAACAATGACATCGACTGTATCCGCCTCTGTCAAAATAGTTTACAATGGAATAAATATTATGTAAAATAGAGATTCAGTCTTTGCGTGTAATTACATAAATATAATTAATTATACTTATGTAATCACTTTAAAGTAATAAAACAAATTCACTCTTTTACGTGAATACTTGTAAATATAAGAAAAAAATTGCGATCAGTTTTAGGCAATTGTATCCTAATTTCTTTGGTGCTAAATCTGCATTATTTTGTTTTCATTTAGTCATTAGTCATAATTTAGAGCTAGAAAATATTTTAATTTAATCTTAAGTTTTAGGAACACTGGGTAACATAGCAGAGCTTATATTAGGTTAATTGGTCACGAAAACGGCCTAAAACGATTAG
Source organism: Charaxes varanes (assembly GCA_024363005.1). NCBI lineage: Eukaryota > Metazoa > Arthropoda > Insecta > Lepidoptera > Nymphalidae > Charaxes > Charaxes varanes. The sequence continues at coordinate 1,656,051 of JANCMC010038415.1, forward strand.
CTGCGAGGATGTTTGAATGTAGATTATACTGTGTTTGTTGTCTGTGGGGTGTTTGTTGACATTTATTATCTGTTACGAAATGCATGTATGGGGTCTCGCGCTTTATGGACAGAGTATCTATGATCAGACGAAATTTCCTAAGCTTAGTATTTAAATTTTTATTTAACTTAATGATAAGTCAGAAAAAAATACTGTGAAACAAGTAAGTATTTAGGGCTTGTGAAGACCACTGCGTCTTGAATTATTTTATTAAAACGAAATTAAAAATATCCAAATTTATATTTTTGAAAATACTGCATTTAAATGTAAAATGTAAGTATGCGAATGAATTCAAAATCGAACATCATCAATTTTTTCTAAAAATTTTGAATTAAATTTTTTTAAATCTAAGAAATTTTATATGCAAGTTGTCGTGTTACATGCAATAATTAATTTAACATAAAAAACAAATAAGAGTCCAAAAGAAAGCTTTTGGACTCTTAACAATGCCTTAATCGTTGTATCTAATAAATAAACGATTAAGTTCTTGTAAAAGACAGAAATTGTTTTAAAGCTTACTTTTCTCTTTTCCCTAAATAAATGCAACTTCAACAACAAATCCGTCTACATTTAACACTCTGTCTATAGCACGTCAACTGTGTGCAACATGTAATTTAGGTATAGGTTATTGTTGACTGACTGCATAATTTATACTGTTAGCAAATGTTAATTTCCATTTTTAGTTTTGTCTCCTTATATGACAAACATTTTATTATGAATGTTAACATTTTGACTGGATCAAAAAATTTTGATTGTTTTATGTGCAATTCTATTTTATATAGTTATAATTTTGGGATTTAGCGTAAATACCAATGTAAGCAGCATTATGTTGAATATGATTTAATCGTTTTATTTAATTGTATATTATGATGTTAACGAATGTATCTTTTACATTAGTGAAATGAAATAACCGTTCATTCAAAATATCGTTTTATTTCTTGTAATTTATATTTCTTACAATCACTCTCCATTCTAGCTTATCACTTGTTTTTAATCTATTTTCTTTTCAACTGTGATATAATGCTGTAGTTTAAATAAATCGGTATTTGAAATAAAGTAATAGATGGAATTTTAAATCTTTCATTTTGCTGTTTGATTAAACAGACATCTAGTGTTGTATAATCACATTTTAACGTGATATAATGTCTTATAAATAGATGAAGGCCGTCTGCACGCACGAAAAAGTATGACTCATTGTCACGTTCTGTCTGATCAGTCTAAGCGTTTAATGTTTTCATGTAACATTATCGTCCTTAAACAAACTTTACAGACAACCAACTTTTTTATGTTAGTGTGCTGGTAAATAAGCGTACAACCGCCTGATATAATAAGCCTGTAGAAGCTTGTATTAAAGTTGGAATTATTTTGTATATCACCAACTTTATACCGTTCCTGCCTATAAGGATCTCTGAGAACACTGCTTAGGGGTCATCCATAAATTTTAGGATTTGAATGAGAAAAAAATTAAATTTTAATATGTCACAAAGCTTTTGACTCCCTCCTGCCCATTGTTACAAAATGTCACATTTTGGTGATACCCCTCTCCCATTTAACGTGTGACACAACTTATTAATGATCTCTTACCAACAGAAACAATGCTACACCGTATAATATTCAGCATAGTAGCAGAAAAAATGTAATACCACATAATTGCTGAATATTTGTAGTAGCATCTTAAATTATTACTACAAATCACAAAGAGACGAATTTCTTAGCATTCCATGGATTTTAGAACTTAGATTTTCGTGAGCGGAATTCATATTAATTATAAAAACGGTTTTTAAACTCACGCGTATATTATCGCGTATATCACGCGTATATCACGCGGTTCGAAACTAGTCGGGCAATCCCGATATAATATACGCGTGAGTTTAAAAACCGTTTTTATAATTAATATTCCATGGATTCACCGTGCGGGTGCCAGGTCCATCGCGTTGCAGAGGAAGGAACCATAGCAGTGCCTGGGACTTGTGACCCAGGTGTAGGTTTAGGAGCGCGCTCTAGCAGTAAAATTTTGAACCAGTAAGGCGACGATTCGATTTTAATTAGGATGAAAATAATCGTGCTAGGTTCATGGGCAGACAAAGTCGCGGGCACAGCTAGTTAACAATAAGTAAAGCTCTTGGAATAGCGATCTTCAGCAAACGTGCTTCTTTTAAAATTGTATTTATCATAAAATTGTATGTTAACTTTCAAAGGGTTTTCAACAATTTATCATTTACTAGTAAATCTTAGATATCACCCAAATCAATAATAATATGTCCTTAGTACTTTAAGTACAAAATATCGTTTGGCGAATTTGACAAAATTACAAACATACATATATAGGGACGATGTGACACATGGACGTCTGTTCCTAAAGTAGACAACTTTATGCCTGTGTTATAGGTAAAGGACGCCTGTTATACACATTTTTTTTTGTAAACTCTGTATTGAACACTTGATTTGTGTAGCCATTCCTATTGGTTGTCTTTCTTAATAAAATGCTGATTTTTGGCACCAAAACGAACTTTTAACCATATAATGTGTACAATGCGTCATGCAGCCGCATTTTAATACAGGGTGAAAAAGACAACGTACCGCAAACTTTATGATAAGGCTACATTCGATGTCCTACGTAAACTAACAAAAATCATTTATCTCGGTAATAAGAGGTTACAGATATTGCCATCCTCATCTCATTCGTGAGCGCGCAATGTATCGTGAACATTGGGAAGCAATCGTCAACAAAATTTTGACGCGCAAAACAAGCCAACGACCCGCGCCGCGCTATCACTGTTACGTACTTTTAAGTTTTATTTACATTGCGGTTTGATGTAAATATATTGAAGAAATTTTTTTTCTTGATCTAAAATCGCATTGGGACATAGTGATATTATACAGTATTCAGTTTAAACAATGGTAAAAAATGTTGTACATTTTAAGAAAAGGCCAACCCAAAATTTCACCACTGGGGAGTTTAGAATCATGTACTGAACCCATGGGATGCGTATCCGGTACGATGTCTTTTACACCCTGTTAGATATATATATATAAACTTATATATATTCTATAAATGATTTCCACGCGCTGTGTGTACACAAGTGAATATTGTAGCTGTTAAGTATAACTATAGATAGCTTTAATGCATACTACTGTGTTTTTGATTCGATTTAGCATAATTCATTATGTATAAAAAAAATTGTATTGGAATTTTTATAAGTTAAATTGTCTGAGATCTGTACCATGGATATTTTTTTTTCTTTAATTCAAGAAACCCTGAATTTGGACTGTGGTTAATCTATATTATTCTGTACCAAAAAGTTGTTATACATATTCTATATATTGCATATGTCGAGAATTATACGCAATTTGACCCTCGACACTGTTAGGTATTTTTCGTATTGCCACTCAGTTTATTTAAATGCTACACTATGTTGTTAAGCCGGCGCCCCGCTAGAGCTTGCTTCACTTAAATGAACACTTCTTTGATCACTGAGTGAAGCCGGAAACTTTCTGGCTGCGCAAAGTTTTGTAGAAATATTCGGAAAAAATTGGCGCTTGTTACTTTTGAACACTTGTTTGATCACTGGGTCTAGCCGGGGACTAATATAACGCAAAATTTTAATGTAGCACTTCATAACGTTCACGCTTTTGATCTATTCGTTATTGGTACAGATCACTGACAATATGACAACACAGAGTAGTTCTCCTAGACCTTTGGTCTTAAAGCTTGATTCCTGAATAATTTACTTTTGTAACATATACCTTTTAATTATATGGGATTTATAACAAAGAAGTTTTATTTCTAAACATTTAACCTTAATTTTTTTATTCAACAAGGCGCAAACGAGCAGTCGCCATTCACGTAAGTGACTACCCACGCTCATGGAAAACTGCAACACCGGACGGCTCGCAGATGCGTTGCCAGCCTTTGAGGAATCAGTATGCTCTTTTCTCGAAGGTCCCTAAGTCGTATCGGTTCGAAAATACCAAACATGGCAACTGATTCCATAAAGGAATTCTGCGAGGTAAGTATCCAGAGAATCGCACGGTTGTGGACTTAGGACATCGACGTGATGAGGGTGGAATTTCAAATTTTGGACGAGATGTCCTAGTCCTGGTGGCATGCAGCTGCCGGTATTTGTTCTTATGCCAGCTTCATTTGAATGATCATGTTACATGTATCTAGAACTAATTTAGGTAAATAATCTCCATTAAACAAATTAATTTTGGCCTACAACGAAATAAATTTAGTTGATATTGATATTTTTCGTAACACATTTAATATATTTAAGAAAAAAAATTAATGATCTTTTAACTTAGAGTATTTAAACTCAATTTATCTTTTTTAAGTAATGCAATTATTGTTTTTGTATAAAAATTTTATGTTTACAGTTTGTGAAAGGTGTATGTGCCTGTAATGGTAAATTATATAGTTATGAGCCCACTGAAACGATGTGTAAATTGTTATTTTAACTATACTGTTGGCATGTCTATTGTTAATAAATAAATAAGTCTTAAAGGACAAAAACGTACAAACACTTTGGCTTTGTCTGGCTCCGGCATTAAAATATTAATTTGATTTAAAAGTTTTATCTAAATTAATCTTTCGACTCTGGAATGGGTCATGAAATAAAAGCGCCGTAAATACATTTTAAAATGGTTTTATAAAACATAATAAATACAGGCTCTAAAGTAATGTTAACCAATAATAAGGTGGGTAGATACGCTTTAATTGAAGTGGTCCGGACGGCAAGTATTTTGGCTCTTTCACGGAAATACTACTAAATGGATTTTAATAAAACTATACAATAATATAGTTTATACATCAGAATAAAAAACGATCCGAGGGCCTAGCACGAACATTATCGATATAACGTTTGTATGGGAAAAAGAAAAGGGCTGTTTTTAGGGTTTTCCCGGCGATTATTCGATGTTTTCTCGCCGTAAAAACCATCCTTGGACTTCAACGAGCATTAAAAAAAAAAGAATTGGTTAAATTGGTCCAGGCGTTGTTGAGTTATGCGATTACCAACACATTTTGCGATTCATTTATAAATATATATATATAATATGAAGTGTACGCGGCATTTACGATAAATCTACAAAAACCACTGCAAATATATGGTCTAAAAAGTGACGTGATAATTCTATAATGCCACTCCCAGTGCTCTTAAATTGCAGGAATAAAATGATAAATAGGCCTATAATGACGTAGGTTTAAAAGAGTCGATGGCCAATATGTATACATTGACCATCATGGCAAGTTTATGCCAAGATTTTGGCATAAATATTACTCCTCATTGTGAAGTGATCACCGAACGAAACGCGACAACAACACCATCACTAGACCTTTATTATTAAGCCCAATTTTTCATTTACAGAAATATCCATTTTATACGCTTTGTTACACGATTTTTTAACAGTACGTGCAGACGCACTTTAAGAACTGAAACTTTAATGGTGAATTAATCGACCTGTCGTCACCACCAGTAAGTATGAAAAATAATTAACTTTGTATCTGAAATATCGAAAGGACCTTACTTTGGACCAATATAGACAACTGTACCGGAGAGGCGTTGCCGGCCTTTAAGAAACGAGTATGCTCTTTCCTTGCAGATACCTAAGTCGTATCAGGTTGGAAGCATCGGAACTGGGAACTGGTTCCGCATGGATGTTCGAAATTCCAAGAAAATCGCACGGTTGTGGACTTTTTAATTTAAGCGACAAAAATATTTTCACGTTGTAGACATACCAATAAAATAAAATGAAGTAAATTGTGGCGCATTTGTTGGTATTGACCCTGCCTTCTGCTCCGGAGATCGTGGACTCGATTCCCGCCTCGAGTCTGGGTGTATTATCTATATATACGTATTTATATATTTGTAGAAAAAATATATTTGTGTATAATAGGCGTCTGTTAGCTGAGTGATATTAGTCATGAGGTTGCAGAGATTGTGGGGGTTCCGAGACGTGAGATGGCAATTTGCGATTTTAACTCGCCCCACAGCTACATCTTCTGCAATCTAAGAAATTCCGGATAACACTACATGATCAGCCCATCCTGATATGCCTTTAAATATATATATTAAAGTAGCTTCATGAGGTCGTAGCCTAATCATTGGTTGGTATAACAGTCGATCGCTAGGTTAAGCAGTTCTTACTGCCACCGGGTGGTAGATAAGTGACCATTCTAAAACTGGTGTCTAATACCCGATGTCCTCCGTTTTTCGGAAGGCACGTATAACAGTGAGCGCAATGAATGTAACTAAAACATAGCAATACTAAATACAGGATAGATAGAATTGTTTTAATCGAGATTTGAAAGTAAAAAGAGAGGAGTGTCTCCAGCTTCTTCAACCATCTCTCCGCCATATCGGAAAGTATCCCCGCCCTCGGCTGGGTAGCAGTATCCCCTACTCCGGCCCCCTACATAAAAGAGATGAACGACGCCGGCCAGTTCTACACGAACCGCGTGCTCAAGGAGTGGAAGGAGAAGGACAAGACGTATAGAAAATGTGGCAATCTGTGACAAGAAGGGGAAAGGGGGTTAAACGTCGTAAGTTTAGTTTTTTTGGGATGACCCCTTACACCCCTTTAATCTGGCCCTACATAAATATCCGTTTTTAGCTAATTTCTTCTAAGTATAAACGACCATGCTACCTTGCCATGTTTCATCTTTGTAGGTCCCGCGGGGTTCGAGATTTTGTGTTAAGTGACCTCCAAATAAACGAAAGCTGCTGAACCACAGGGGAGTCTAGAATCATGTACTGAACCCATGGGATGCGGTACGATGTCTCTACACCCTGTATAAGACTATTTGACACACGAACGTCAATTAAGAACGTGCTAAGGAAACTTGATTCATTACAATTAAGTCAAGAAAGGCTGACTTGAAAAAAGAATTTTCTTCTTCGTATGATCACTTGTGATTGTCAACCTCTATTTTTATAAGTAGTATATTTTATTCAGATAAAAACTATGTTTATTGTCACCTAACATTAAAATACAAACATGCCTAAAGCGACGTGTACATTGTTATATGCTACGTTTCCGCAAGTGTCAGACAGATATGAATATAGTTGTGCGGCTGCAAGAACGCCCAAATATCGCCGCTTACGTAAAGTGTGAGAATCAGGAGCTTTATAAAGAAATGCTGCGCTTGCCGTGCCGACTGCCGATAGTGGTCACATTTTGCATCCATAAAGACATTATGTGTATAAGAAACTAATCAACCTGAGAGTGCATTCCGGGGTTTCCCATTGGGATGAGGAAGTATTAAGAGTTTTTAGATTATCGTTTATTGCTTCCGATCACAAACATTTCACACGAAATAAAAGGAAATACACCAAATCAAAAGGAAGCTTTTATATTTACTTTATTTGGTCAAGATATTCTGAAGGGAAATATGCTATACTATAATTGGTCTCCTGTTCTATAATTTACAAAGAGAAGTCCAAAAGTCCAAAAATCCCTTTATACCTTATAAAGGGATTTTTGGACCGTAAGTTCCTTAACGGGGTTTACGAAAATTACGGGTAATGCGATTTCTCAGAAATCGTCACGTAACGAAAGGCCGTATGCTGTGTGAGTGTGCGTATGTACACAAGAGTATGTGAATGTACAGCCAGGTGCGCAACTTTCTCTCTCTCTCTCTCTCTCTGTCTCTGTCCCTTCCCCAGGGGAAAGTTGGGCGTAAAGTGCGTGAAAGGTAGGCGAAAGATAAACGAAAGGTGGAAAAAGGAGGAGAACGGGGAGAGGGAAGGGTTAAAATTACGTTCATCTATTAATCGTATTTCATACTATAGACCTGCCCAAGGAGTCTCATTCACCCTAGAGAAGCTTTCTACGTAGACTTGTAAGGGGGATAGTGTGATTGCCGTTTGAGTAAACTCAGAGGTGTCCGATTATTTGCAAGCGTTTATACAGTATTTGGCTGCTACCTTTAAGGTAGACGACAAGAAAATGAAGTGATGTTTTTTTTATATATATTATATAAGGTATATTTTGAGATATAACTAATATTTTTTTTATCACTTTAGTTAATATTTTTTCTAAAGCCTGTTTTAGTGCAGACTATTGCCCAGTTTGGACAAACCACTTTACGATTTTCTATCCACCCTTTTGCCGCTATTCAAAAGATAGAACTTCAAAGCGTTAAAATATTTAGTCGACAATTATTTTATAGCCTCCATAAATGAACACAAAAATCTAAATAAATGAAAAAAGCACAGCTCCGCTAATAGGAGAGTTCAATGGAGTCGATCTAATTAACTGCTTACCACCGCATCTCAATCAAAGCCATTAGACTAGAGGAAGTGTTTAATGGAGAGCGTTCGGTAGCCGCGTTCTGGGCATGGTGTTAAGAAATAATTACTGCTGGTCACGCCTCCCCTGATTGGTTTTCGTAATCGCTCGTAAATCTACATCGATTCCTGTCCGTATGTGCTGCTCATTTCAAATAATAAGCTGGTAGGCGGTCTTACTCAACGATCTCATTGCCAAAAAGAAATAACCATTAAATTGTAAAAGATTTTTGTACTATGTGTTAAAAGAAGTGTCGGAAAATTGATTCAACAAAAAATAATTCAAACCATTGATTTAGGTGACCTTGCTTTCAACTTTTAAAATTATACCCAAAAATTGAATCAAAAAATTTGAAAGCGATTTATTGATTGTAAATACAATTTTTTGCCTCGTACATTTACACGTATCTCTATGTAACCAGTTGCCAACTCCGATGATATCTACCGTTAGTTTCAAGAAACGAGGATACCCACTTTTTCAAAGATAACTGAGTTTTTTGGTGGTGCAGTCACCTATGGTCGTCGTTGGTCACTAAAATGTCAGCCAATTTGCTCCATGATATTTTTTTTATCAGCCAGTAATGACCCACTGCAAGCAAATGCCTTCGAGACTACTCTCGTCTATTCTGAAGCATCCCAATCCACTCCTTTCCCGCAAAGGCGTCCAAGTCGTTGGGCCACCTCTTTCTCGGCCTACCTGGTCTTCGGCGGCCATTTGTAAAAGTCAATGAAGATCCGTAACAATAGCCCACTATTGTGAGTCCATCCTGCCACATGCTTATTCCATTCGCACTGGTTGAGTTCAGAAGACCAACCTGCGATCTATCTCTGGGGTAATGGAGGTGGGAAAGAAGTAAGCAAAGCTCCTTGTTGTATTTAAAAAAAAATACTTCTTTACCTCCCAATTTTACATAGACTTCATTCTCTAAATTTTCACTCCACGGAACCACTTCGCAAACATTAAAATCGTGTAGATACTAGCTGTGAAGTTATAAAGCTTTTAAGCGCACACATCAATAGAATAACAAATTTAGTTATGATTTATTGGGCTATACGATAGTCCGCGAGATCTCGGCCCGATAATAAATCCTTTATGGAGCTATTAACTTACCGTTAAAAGTCTCGTCGTGTACCCTTATAAATCTCTAATCGATTATAGCTTCATATGCATTCATTTTTTTGTAGACCGATTACGTGGAAGAAATCATTTTCTTTCGACGTTTAGGTCACCGATTATTCACTATTTTGATTTGTTTCCTACTTCTTTTCTTATAAAATACGTGATTTCCATCGCATTGAATTCAATAATTAGACAAATTTCGATGTCTTTGTATTTTTTTTTATTACCCTATACTGTCCCACTGCTGGGTAAAGGCCTCCCCCTTTTGCAACCACACCTTCCGTTCCTGACCCACTTAAATCCATTTCTTTCATTTGTATAGAACCCTAATTCCCTTTTTCTCTTCGTAGAAACCTTCCTCATACTTCAAGGAATATTGAAAGGAAAAATACTTAAATTTATTTAGTCATTCTCGTAATTACAGCGTTACCAAAAGATAAAACAAAGGTTTGGGATACATATTCGTATTATAATCATTATCATCGACTGCCTTTCTCAAACTGAAGTTTGGCGATCAGTTGGTGAAAACTTCCACAGTCCACTGCAATTCTTTTTAACCCCCGACGCAAAAAGAGGAGTGTTGTAAGTTTGACGTGTCTGTCTGTCTGTCTCTGTATAAAAAATTTTGACCATTAAAGATGACAAAATTAACATGGATTCATCACCAGATGGCGAAAATTACTTAATAGCATCATGAAAATTTTATTTAAAAAAATTTGAAATATATATATTTTTTTTTCGAAACAAACCTAACGGACTCAACATACATACAGTCATACAGAGAAAAGGCCTTTTGTAAATTTATGATCGTATATGTACGGTGGTTTTCAAATATCAGTCGTGTTTGGGAATGCACAAGTCAAGTGAAACAACTGGTATATATAATAGGGAAAGGTCACCTGTCTCAAAATCTTGAAAACCCGGGACGTTTAATGATGCAATTTAGTAGGAAAGTTTATAATTAATAGATATCCGCTAAAAACGAATTTCTCGACAGGGGGCCGGGTGTATGAGATTTAAGGGCTCTCGAGAGCTTAAGTTAACGCAGACGCAGTCGCGGGAAACTCTTTTCTTTTTTATATATCTAGTATCACGTTACGGACATATGATACAGGAACGGTATGGCGGCGTCTTCGTCGATCGTGGACGCCGTCGGACGGACTGATCCTGGCTGGCTCTAGTACGTAACACAGCGAGCGAGATGAGCACTTCTTGTTAGAAAGAGACGGCGATAGTGCTATCTCGTTCGCGTAGACACCCAATGTTACTTGTGTAGGGTGCGTACTAGTGTCGGCCCCACATTTAGTAGATAAGCTTATGCCAAATTGTTAGGAATTTCAGTACGTCGTGATATTTTTCTAATAGAGGTAGACGGGTCTTGCTCTATTTCCTCAAGCGCAATTTTTTCTCTATTGATATCCGCTAGTCTTCTAGCACTCGTACCACCAATACCATTGCCAGGTATTCTACCTTCTGAATAACACCCGTGCACTTTGAGAAACACGCGGTAAAAAGGATGATGTGCGTTAAGGTATCTTTCCCTATAAAGAGCTGCAGCTGCACTGGCATTTGCTAATTACCATCATTTGGGGTCGACCCTCCTTGTAACATGGCACCATGACACTCGGTCTTGGGTTGTCCTCCCATCTAATTGTGCCCGTGCCAAATCATTGGCTATGGTTGTCCATCACATGGTGTCGTCCCCTACCCTTCTTTTTTCATGGTATATCCAGGGCCTTCGCTATACTTTGAACAGAATATAACCGGACTCGTTAATCATACCTGACCAAACTTGTGTTAAATTCTGTCGCAACTCATACAACGCTATCAGTTTGAATTTAGTGAGGACCGCGCCGCCGCACGCGACGCGCGACGCTCCGCGTCTCCGTAAACGACACATTATACAGTCTATCTCCTCTACAATAAAAATGTCATGAAGCAGAAGAAAACGTTAATTTGACTATGAGAAAAAATTAAATTTTTGTACGCCGTTTACTCTTTCGTCGAGAAAACTTACCTGAATACACATTACTTTGCGGCCATATTTTAGGCACCCAATAATGAACAGAAAATCAACAGAATTACTATATAATGTTCATATTTGTCTAGTCCGCTGCCGCAGTGGGCAGCGACCCTGCCATCTGCTCCGGGGGTCGTGGATTCAATTCCCACCTCGAGTCTGGGTGTATTATCCATATGTATGTATGTATTTATGTATTTCTAAAAAAAAATATTTGTGTATAACAGGCGGCTGTTACGTATAACACAGGGTAATAAAAAAATAGTATACTTTACTCCTCGAGTAAAGAAGAATAGAAGAAGACATTTCGTCGTATAGAAGAAGACATAACAATGAACTATTTGAACACATAGAAGATATAGTTACAGCAATGCGGAAAAGAAGATTGATGTTCTATGGACATCTGGAACGAATGAACCCGCACAGACTAACTCACCGCATTCACACTTCCATTTCTAAAAAGTCCTCATACTGCAAATGGTCAAATCAAGTAAACAAGGATTTACACGTTAAAGGAGGCGGAGGGAGTCACTGAAATGTGACATTGTGTGACGAAAGGCAGGGGGGGTCAGTCTTTGTGACGAATTGAAACTGCTGTTTTCCTTTTTTTTAATTCATGCATAAAACTGGAAAATAAATAAAAGGTGACAATATGTGATAAGGAGGAGGTAGGGGGGTAAAAGTCGTAAAATTTGTGTGACGTAATTAATGAATGACCCCGAAGAAGGAATGCAATGCTTTTTTCATTCAATTTGTCTTTTTCCTTCATCAATTAATATCTAAAATCCGATAATCGATTTACAAGGAATTTCCTGTCACGCACTCTATATATCTCTGTAGAGTCAACTGCGAGTAGCTTTGGTGTCTCTAGACCGATTACGGCTTTGAACCTCCAATAAAATAGTTGGTTCTTCTTCCTTGAAATATCTTATCGCATTTTGTCTAAACCTTTACAGGCACATAACTTATGTTTTATTTCCATTTGCGGGGATTGCTGTTCATGGGGTTGCTGCGCAAAATACCAACTCTTTGGCATCAGTGGTTTTAAATAACGGTGAGCCACCAGCGCATTTAATACCAGCTCTGCCTGCAATTCATGCTGCAACGAAATAGGCTGACATTTTTCCTGAAAGGGCTTTGTTGAATAAATCAGAACTTGTAACGACTGTGCCCCATCGTCGATTGTTACGTGATGCGAATACTGTTCGGCATTCCTTATTTATTTAACATTTATTTATTTACAGAAAATTGGTTCTGAATAAGGACCAATATCGCTCATATTAAAAAAAATATTTTTTTTTACCAAAAATGCCCCCGTGCGATTTCACTGTGCCGCAAAATCCATACCTTCCCGGCCGGCAGCGAGGTGTTGAGCGGCCCGTTGGGCGGCGAGTCGCTGTCCCCCGCGGAGGAAGCCTCGCGGCTGCGCGCCTCGCGGCTGGACGGCTCCGAGCTAGAAATCGTTCAAAAATGTACAGACCTCTGAAATGTTATATTTTATTCTTACTAACTGTACGCATACGTCAGGATCGAATGACGTTTCTCTGATTTCCATGGTTCTGTGCGCTCCAGTGAAGTAGACTGCGTATTTCCTGCGCCTGCACAAAATGTGCTGATAGCTCTTTGAGTTCCTATATCAGATAGTATATTGGTGGGGGCCAAGTGCACACTATTTTTGAACATTTACCTCCTCGCTAATTAAAGATAAACAGGGAAACGATATAATTTTAGCACAACGACCCCTAACTTGCCGTTTCGTGCGCAGAACAAATATGGTGGATGTAATAGAATACCACCTCGTTACGCGTTCACATTAGATTTAACTAAGAGTAACAGCCACCCGGTTTATAAGCGTGTCGCTGCATTCCCCTAATGAAAGCTGTTATTACACATCACGACGCTTACAGTTATGCTCCTGGTTTTATTACATTAAATATATTATACAACAAACCTAATATTAACGGGAGATTTTTTTAAATAATATTAGGAATAGTTTTTAGGTATGTTTTATATTCCAGTTTCCCCTCCTACTAAGCTTCTGTTGAGAGTGGATGCCACAATACCTCAGCGTCGGGGCTTGAACCGGGGACCTTGCGGATTCCGGTCCCTCCCTTCTACCACTGAGCTATTGACGTACTTTGAAGCAGGGAATTTGTGTATAGCTCTATGCAGGCACTTAAGTGCCTAATGACTTCCATGGACATCTGCACGATCAGGAGAGAAGCAGATGAGTTGCCGGCCTTTAAAGACGAGTTTAGGTCACCGGGAAGTCTCACAAACCGAACGAAACGCGGCAACAATACCATCACATGACGAGACAGCATTGCCGTCACTTTAAGCCGATCTTATGTGAGAAAGAGGTACTGGTCGCGCCGGCCCAATTCAGCTACAAGCATGGCGTTACCTTTATCCCGGCTTAGAAACAGGGTCCAAAAAGATTTTCGCTGTGAGGGCAAATTAGGATGACCGACTGCCATCTGACGTCATTCCTGGAACCCCCACAATCTGGACAACCTAACGACAAATATCAATCTGTGACATTAATCGGGACCCACGGTTTTTGCGTGCCCTCCGAAACACAGAGGAGGTCGGATATCAAATATAAACCAGCGTCAGAATGGGTCACTTATCCATTACACGGCCGTTTGCTTAACTTGCACTTGCATCGTTAATATTAACGTTATCAGCACTAGCATAATTGCCTAGTATAAAGTTTGTCTTTGAAATGGGGCCTTAAATCTTCGCCTGGTTTTAAAAGATAATGTCATTTTTTATATAACAAAGGGAAATGGGGCAAGCAGTTCATTCGAATGGCTACGTACACCCATGGACAACCGCAACACCAGAGGGCTCACAGATGCCTTGCGGCCTTTGAGGAATTAGGTATAACACAATTACTATCCTAAATTTTCTTAATACATGTCATCAAACATTATTAATAGCTTGCCACCTCAATTATAATCCTAGTCATTCTTCATGTAACTGGAGATTTTGGCCCAAAGATCATCCGACATGCGACAAACATCTCCAGCTCAATCATACTTTAGCTTTTTCAGTCCTAAATATATTTACCATAATTGTAATTCTAGGTTGAATGGGCGTTACGGCAAGGTTATAATTCCTTTCTTTCGTCTCCATCTTCCTTTACATCCTTTTACTCCATCCCTTGCTTTTACTCCTGTCTATTTAATTAGAGATAGCGCCATACTTGCAGTGCTTATGGTCTGCAGCCCCTCGTCCACCTTAGCCCACCATAGCCCAAGTTCGCCCATGTTAGCCCACCTTCGCCCGCCTTCAGCCACCTTCCCCCTCCTTTCCCTTTCCTCTGTGCGTTCGGTATAAGAGGAGTAGGGACACTTAAACGCCTAACATCTGACACATTCGATTTCACTGCTCATATTTTTTCATGCCACAGGCCTTATATCGTTTCTTAAAGAGTAAACTCAAAAAAAAACCTTGATAACGTATATTTAATATAGGTTGTATATTTGAACTATGATAGTAAAAGTATCCTTATTTAAACGGAGTTCCCTGTTAGCAAAAATTGAAAATTACCTCCATCCACTATACGGTATGCGGAATAAGAAGTTATACGTGACCAGGTTACGAATCAACTGGAACTATCTCCTTGCGAATGTAGAATACCAAGCTTCATAATACTTTACCGCTATTTGAAACTGGCAGAAATCGGACACCGAATTTCAAATATAGAGATAAGGTTGCTAAAACTGATATAAACAAAGAACTCTTTCCCAATCTCAAATTATGATTAACTCAGTAGCTCAATGGTAGAAGGGATGGAAATCCGCAGGGTACCTGGTTCAAATTCCGATGCCGCTAAAGTGTTGTGGCACCCACTCCAAATACAGGTTTTTATTTTAAGATTAGTAGGAGGGTAAACGGGAATGTTAAGCTCAACTAAACGTGACTGGTCCGTTAGCGCAGTAGGTGCCTTGCCTTCGGCTCCGGGGTTTGTGGGTTCGATTCCCGCCTCGAGTGTGGGTGTATTATCATCTATATGTATTATGTACATGTATATTTCTAAGACAATGCTTGTGTATAACAGGTCGATGTTACCTAAAACACAGGCATTAAGTTGTCTACCTTAAGAACAGGCGTAACAGATTTAATCATGTCGTGAAAGGAATGAGGCCCCACGGTCGACCATTGAAGCGGTGGATAGATGTGGTAAAGGAGGATATGAGAGCCAATGAGCTCACAATACGGGATGGAGACAATCGGGCAAAGTGGTAAGACCGGTAAAGCGGGCCCTGGTCATGCACCGGGACAACGCTAGGAAGAAGAAGATAAAATTACGATCAGGCATAATGAAGCAAGCCATAAATAGTCGTAGGGCTCTTTGACTATAAAAAAAACACATGACATTCGAGTCAAAACAAGTCAACTATCATCTTGCGTTTCTAGAAACAATTACAGAGTTCAAGGACTTGCTGACGTACAAATAATAGAAATTATGAGTCTTATTACAAGAACATTATTATGGTCTTGTATATTTAAATATAGTAGCAAAATATAATTACCGGCTTATATGAGTTTTTTTATTAGCCTGTTGTTGCCCACTGCTGGGCAAAGGCCTCCCCCTTCTTGATCCACCTTCCTCTATCCTGGGCCAATATCATCCATCACTTCGCCGCAAAGAACCTCAAACTTTATATGTGTTATAGATTTTTTTTGATGTTACAAAGGGCAAACGAGCAAGTGGCTTATATGCATATACCTATTTTATTATATATATTATTATATACCTATTTAGAATACTAATATATAAAGCTGAAGAGTTCGTTTGAAATTTTGTTTGAGATTTGAATAATTCTTTCAGTGTTAGATAGCCCATTTATCGAGGAAGGCTATAGGCTATATATCATCCCGCTAAATGTTTCCACCTAACTTCACGCGGACGAAGTCGCGTGCAAAGCTAGTGCAGAATAAAGGTATTGCATTTATGTGCCTGGAATAAAAATGTACCATCCGGACAGAAAATTACCAAGTCAAGACCTGATGCCTCTCATTATTCAATGCATGTTGGCCGCGATAAATTATGAATGCATAAATCTGTCAATAAAGCAATCAATCTATCCTCGCTAGTTGTGATCACTCGGGACGGGAATTTAGAGTCAGTGAATGTTGAATGCAGGAAAATGTTAAAAACTAGTTTCCCCGTCAGACGACTTCAAGTAGAGTCTACTGGGAAATCGGTTAAAACATTTAGACATTTTTTTCTAGCGAATTTAATCAAAGTAAAAGCGTGAAGAGTTAAAATAAAATGGCCAAGAGTGTGTCGAGACATGCCTATATAGAAAGGTTACGAATCTAATTCGCGATAAATAATCGATATCACCTTGCGGGCCGACGGACGGACGGGCGGACGGACGGACGTATGTAAGGACACAGCGAAACTATAAGGGTTCCTTGTAGGACTAAGGAACCCTAAAAATAAGAATTTATCAAAAAATGACAATTAATTATAAATATATAGATAAATTTATAGACCTATAAGTACTTTAAATCAGCTCGAGGCAAAACCGTAAGCGGAATGTTTAAATCATGTTACATTTATAATGAATGAAGTAATGTTATAGATAGCGACGGCCTGGTTGGCTAGGTCATGTGCATCCTATGGAATCTTCTAGACTACTAAGACAGGTCATGCTGGGTGCTATAGTGGTTATAGCGCCCAATGCTCCGATTTAAAGACTGTATAAAGCGTGACCTGTCATCGTTTAATATCGAACATGGTAGATGAGAGAAGCTCGCGGATGACAGGAATCGGGAGGAGCACGTCTCTCATAGTGTCCAGCACCATGACAAAGTATGGTTCGATAGCCTTGCGGTTAGAAGAACTAAACGGCACGACAGCGGCATCCCTCCATTCAGTTCTCCCGCGAAATTCGTCTGCTCTGGTTGTCGTCGATTCTGCACATCGTTGTAGCTTATAAAGTGGCCGGCATTTGAGTAGATTGTTAAGTTAAGCAATTCTTACCGCAGCTGGGTGATATATGAGTGATCCATTCCAACACTGATTTTAAAACTCTAGAACCTCCTAAGTGTTTTGGGAAGGGATGTAAAATAGTAGGTTCCGATTAATGTCACTGAGACATATTAGTCATGAGATTGTAGAGAAGCGGACCCTGGCACTAAGCCGGGAAAACACTAGTAAGAGGCAGCATTACACCGATTTTTCCTCCTATCCATTCGCGGATTAAAGCAAAGTAGTTTAGTTTCTCAAGCAGAATGAATCTGCCTTAAGGATTTCATTCCACCCTTCCTCTCTTTAGCTATCGAGACTTAATAGTTATATGTATAGATATACTACATGTTTCCCGTGAACTCGTCCGCGTAAAATCAAACTTGTAACTTAAGCGTCCTAATCTGTCCCTATCGAAATATCGTACGTCTCGGTAAATAAATTAAAACAAAATAGGTTGAACTTATTTCATTTATGCCTAAAAAATAAAATAAGTTTCATTTTATTATAAAATTATTAAAAAAATTTTTATTATAAAAAAAAAAAATTATGCCTATTAAATAAGTTCATCAACTTATTTTGCTTAAATTTATTGACTGCAATCCCTGACCAATTTCATCACCCTTCAAAAACTATTTATATCTGTTTATATCTACAAACATTTTTGTTTTTACCATTCATTGCATTGCAAAGCCTGTTCATTTATTGCCTATGGTATCCTGCATGGATCAAAATTTTTTTGATTTTACAAGGGGCAAACGTGCAGGCAGCAGGAAGCTAAGTGCCTACTGACGCCCATGGACATCTGGACGACCAGGAGGGCAAGCAGATGCGTTGCTGGCCTTTATGATAAGTTAGTCCACTAGGAAATCTCAAAAACCTAACGAAACGCGACAAAAATACCAACACCCTTTATTTATAGTCTAGTCGAGAAGTTCCCTGGGTAATAATTTTTAAATAAACAAAAGGTATTTAGTAGAAGTGGTAGCTAGAGATATACCATCGGAGGTCCACTACAAAGAGTTATCTAATATAGAAAGTCTTAGAAGCGGCCATAAACTTTTTTCAAACCCTAGAGAGATAAGGGTGCCATACGCGGAGGAAGTGGCAGCGTACAGCTACTTATTTATATATGAACATAGTTGATTGAAAACTTCCTACAATCCACTAGTCAAGACTCATTAATGTCGCGCGGAACACTAATAGTAAAAACTCAAAATTAATCTCCATTCATTGATGATTTTATTCTGTTCTGTTGTACGAAACGGCTTAGCTGCAGCGCAATGGAACATTCGTATACCGATTGGTCTAGATATGTCTACAAGTTACTGTAGGAATTGGTATCAAAATTGGTAGAATACATTGACATTTTTATCAGATTCATATAAACAGATATAAATATGTAACAATTATGGATTAATATATGTGTGTGTAAAAAATATAAATCGTTCGGCATTGGTGTGCGTGTGGTTTTAAATTCAATAATATAATATATTAATATTGCATATTATAAAAAAATGTTCACATTCGCACACCTTCCTCTATATGAATTACAATTGTGATAAATTTCATACTCCACCGTCCGCTCAATATTCGTAAAATATTACCCAAAATTTTAGCTTCAAATTAAACTATTGCCCCCTCCTTCGCTTTCATGATAATTACCTAAAAGAGATGGTAAAGTCAACATCCCTTCAATGCAATCTTTTGCCTTATGCCTTTGTTACTCATAACTCATTGGTCCTGTACCTGCCGCTACATAACGAGATGGCAATTATGTCGAGTGGAAAAGGATACACCAAAGCAAACTAGATGGCGCGGTACGGATGACGACGACCGCAGTGCAAACACTGAAAATCTCTTATTTATTTATTACCATTGGGAAACTTATTTTGAGCGTAATCAAACATCAAGTTTTGAAGTTATTTGCCAAACACCTTTATCGCGTATCATACGGAACCCTTTTATATAAGAGCGTTGACACACTCTTGGCCAGCTTATTTCACTTATAGTGAAGAGTGATAAAATCGACACAAATAATATAGTTCTATGTATGTAAGCTTTTACGAGAGTAGTTTTTATGTCATGGTTTTTAGTTTCTGCTTGTTTTTTCCTAGTATAAAATAGGATGAAGGCTCATCAGAAAGTTTGTACTTCAATCATAGTGGTTTGGTTCATTTGTCATCTTCTATAGCCGATTAACTAAGACAGCACGTGCAGGTATCGGATCTATTTCATTGCAAAGATAGAAACTAAGGCTGTGCCTGGAGTTTGTGACCCAGATGTATGTTTAAGAGAGCTCTTTAAAGTGACCACTTGCACTCATCTCCACTGCTTTATATGTGTGTGTGTGTGTGTGTGTGTGTGTGTATAGATGTATATAGTCATAAATGGGGATTTTTGGATTTCCTCCAGCACGTCAGAAAACTATATAGGGAGAATCCTATAATGTACCCAAATATAAACTATATAGGGGCTTCGCGTCAGATTAAGATAAGGTAAGTTAATCACATGGAGATAAGCTTATATTTTATTAATCTCATGAATTCAGCGTGAAATAAGAAGACGGGAGCGTCACAAAGTTGTAAAAAAAGTCCCCTCGTCGTTAGTCAAATATTCGAGCGCGATTATGTTTTTTCGGCGACTTTTTTTTTAGCTAAATCCATCACGTGCTCCATAAAACCACGCTCCAGGCGTTATGTACAACCTGACCTTGTCTTTACATAGCCTTTTTTTTCGTATCCGCACTAAATCTACGTAATCCAATAGATCCCCACAACGCTTTAGTAGCTACAAATTTGGCATCGATCCCTCCCCTACAATAATGAATTCACAACTGATTATAATTAACATGGACTGAAAAATACTGACGCAGTAGATAAAACCATATTAAGCATGCAGTCATTTTTGCATCAGATTATAACTGAAGACGTGGAGACATGCTAACGAGTCAACGATCAAAAAACCTATTGCCCCAGTGACAAGCTATGACTAATTGACCGCTAATTAGCATCGTCAATTTATTTTGAATGACTGTATCGAATTTATCGCTAATTCCCTTATTACCGAGATTGCTATATATCAAAGCAGTCACCTGTCACGTCATGTTCCAGTGACACGCTGTGATAAATAGTGCGCTGATTATCCAGACGATATTTGTTTCGCGTTGACAAAATTTACCGAACCGCTTCTGAGAATACTGTGAATTGAGTAAGAAATTAGTAGTCCGATGAAAAGAAAAAATGAAACCGACTTCATACGATATTTAAAGAAAACTCGCTTAATTCCAATCGTTGATGTGTTGGATCTCCCAGTCACGTCTCGTCAGCGAGTTCATCAGATGACTACAAGAAGCAAATACATGCTTTAATACAAGAAATTTTCTTTCCATTTTTAGGGTTTCCCTGGGTTTCTGTAAATCCCCATCATCAGACTATGGATGGTCCCATTACTGTCAATTCGGAAGCCTCTGAAGTACACTCTTTCAAAGAAAAAAAAACAGATATATTAAGGTCAGAAAATGTAATTTTTGTTTACACATTTGGAACATAATTGATATTGAAATTTTGAAAAAATACGCTTAGAAACAAATGCAACGTGACATGAGATAAACTGTTGTCACGAACGATGTAGGAGTGACAATAGCTGCTAGGGTAGTCCGGGCTCGCGTACCCGTAGCAGCTCTAACCAGTTATAGGACAGATATTAAGAAACATCCACCCCCTGGAATTAAACTGATATGTCTTATATTCCCGTTTCACCTCTACCTGTCTTCAAACCTATACGGCTTAGGGAGCTTCAAGAAAATGGCGTATATATCTCTCAAAGCGCGGTATTGCATCTGCGGCCCTGTTGGTGGTACAGATGAAAAGCCCATTTCATCTCGTTATAAAGACGTTGTGTCTAATATAATTTATATAGAACAATTTTCTAAATTTCTATTCGGCCCTCGATTTACTCTTTGGCACGCGGTTGACACATCAAAGCGGGAAGCTGTCATCGTGTCACTTTACAAGAACGGCCGCCACGTGGGATTCTTCAATATTAGGGATGCGACATACATACATAGAGATAACAATATCGATTGTACACAATATCGTAGTGGATAGAAAAGTATTTTGTTTTTCATCAGATTCTTACACTTAGTTTTTACTTGTATAGGGATTTATTGCGAATTCTATTAATACAAAGTTTGCAATTATATTATTATTAGCAGATTTGGATTAGCTGTGAAATAGAAAAAAAACACGTAAGTATAATTGGAGACATACAAAATTAATAATTTTGTATAAATTCCAACTTCTTAATCTCATATTTCATTACACTCAGGATATAATAACTCAAGAAAATTATTAAAAACCACTTTTTTTATTCCTGATAGTTAAAGTGATAACGATAATTAAAAATAAGTTTGTAATAATGAATTGTATTTGGTTATATTATGTATAATTAGACAAGCTGTACCCGGCGATTATTTCCGGCGCGTTCGCGTTTCGGCCACTCTTATCAATTAGGGGTTTAAAAATAGTTTTTGGATAAAGTTTAATATATAGATATAAGGTTATCATAAGAACACCTTCACAAAAATGCATTATTTTATAATAAAGTTAGTATGAAAAAGGTTATACTGAGCCAACCTTGATAGATAGATATTTGGTGTAATGGACTTTTATTTAGAAATTTTAAAGGAAAATAACCCTGCCATATATGTATTCCTTTAAAGGCAGGCATGTTTTCCTTTAAAAGATTTTGAGAATTTTAACCATTTACGCAGTGCAGGCAGCGAAAGCTCTTAAAAAGGAAAAAGCCTGCTCGATAGTCTTCCGGTAAAAGTCTTCAGAATTCATGTTGAATGAAGTGAAATGAACAAAATTTGTTGTTAAAAGCAGACTATCGCGTTACATATATATTTTTCTACAACGTAAATAAAAAATATTAACAACTAAATAGACCCGCAAAAAAGCAATTAAAACATATCGATACATCCACACAACACTAGCACTGGCACATAAATCACTTGGTAAGTGATTCACTGTATAATATAGTTTGCGATTTTTAGGAATTGGTCAAAGTGTTTCGGGAAAGTTTGGCTACAAACACTATGACACAAGAATTATATAAATTAGATTCTATATTTGGACAATAGTATATGGCCAGTCTTACGCGAACAAAGTCGCTGGCAACAACTAGTAGTATACCCTTAATCCTGTCCAACCACCCACTTATATATTATTTTTCACAGTGCATAGTCGAATCGACTATTAATGAAAATCTTGATGTATTTTGGGCTGGCCCGTTGGTGCAGTGGGCAGTAGTGACCCTGCTCTGCTCCGAGGCTCGTGGGTTCGATTCCCACCTCGAGTCTGGGTGTATTATCCATATGTATGTATTTATATATATTTTACGGCTAACATCACAAAGTGACATTAATCGGGTCCAACTGTTTTACGTGACTTCCGAAACACGGCGGAGGTCGGATATCAAATATAAATCAGTGCTAAATGGGTCACCCATCTATCACTCGGTCGCAATAAGAGCAACTTAACCTAGCGATCGACTCAAATGCCGACCACTGATTAGTCCACAACCTCCTCATACAAAACATACTTACTAAGAAATAATTATTATGATTCCTTAGCGAATAGAGTGATTGTCTTTTGATGAACCATTACATTCATTAAACTCTTGAATGGTTCTTTCATTAAACTCATGAACGTTTCTTCCAGGATGCCATTCGGCTGGTACAGGGCTGAGGTGATAGGTGCTCTAACCTCGGTGTTGCTGATCTGGGTGGTCACAGGAGTTTTGGTATACATGGCCGTTCAGAGGGTCATCTATAAGGAATTTGAGATCGACGCCACCGTCATGTTGATAGTCCTATTACAGTGTTAAATTCATTATGAAGTTTAAATGAAATAACATTTCATATAAAATTATAACGATTTGGGGACAGAGACCTGTAAGTTATTTGGTTTGAACTCTGATTATCCTAAGATATTATCACGTCCACTATTAGCTTTTAGACTTATTTAGTCAATGCCATTATATCGCAATAGTATGTGTGTAAGGTATTAAATTCGCTACCATAAAATTCCTACGACACAATACCCCAAGGAGGCCAGCAGATGCGTTGCCCCCATCGGGAAGTCTCACAAGCCGAACGAAACGCGACAATAATACCACCTCTTGACGTGACAGCATTGCCGCCATTTCACGCCGATCTTATGTGAGAAAGAGGTACTGGTACCAGGACGCGCCGGCCTAATACAGCTGCAGAAAAGCATTGTAAGCGTCGCACTACTTCTAAGCATATTATCAATGCGTATTGTTAAGGCAGCGAAGACAACTTGCCTCCTATCTGTCTACCTTTCTACTTTTTACTACTTCCCTTATTCCTTGACTTCTGTCTATCTAATCCTTATGGTCTGCCGCCGAATCGAGCCACCGCATCCAGGTGCTAGCACCTCTGTCTCTCACGATATCGGCGCGGAGCGGCGACAATACCATGTCACGTCAAAAATGTCACGTCATGTCATGGTATTGTTTTAGCACTTCGTTCACTCTGTGAGAGTTCCCGGTGGTCTAAACTATGCAAAATTTTATAAAGTTCCGTTTTAAGTTAAAGCGTAAAAACTAAAGGAAAATTCCTATATTCGTATTTATAATATTAAACAAGGGCTCAGTCGATAATTGATACTTGTTCCTGAACTCCCTAAGCCATCATTAAGAGGCGAATGAAAAAAAAAAAACCCAGTTATTACTATGGCTTAGTCTAATTATTTTAAGCCAGCTAAGTATGGGGGAGTGTAATCTAATGGTTCCATGTCCAAAAACACCTAACCAGACCAATTCGTTTTGTAAACAAAAAAAAAAAAATAGTTGATTCTATTCTAAGCTCATTCTGGCTCTTAATTCCAGGAATCTGGCTACTGGTAATGACTTTGCCAGCAAGTCTGCCAATTGATTACCTGTGGAAATTTATTCAAGTTCAATTTCAGTATTTTCAAATGCTCGCTAGAAAAATGATGTTTTATATCAATATGCGTAGATCCCTCGTGGTTAATCCTCTTCTCTATAATATTTAGAAGTTTCTTTAAATGTATCCATAGATAGAGATTTTACTAGATAATCCAAGCTTCGCGGCATGAATCTGTAGGAATCTATGAACCTCAATTTCATTTTACCAACATGTTTTGTAAAGGATATATATTTTTCTTCACTATTGGGTATTACCTCAACTTCTCCAGGAATATTTCCTAATTCCTTAACTATGAAATGTGCATCATAATTGCTCAAGTTATGGTTCACCAGAGTGACTATCTACGTCCATGGTCAATTGCCCTGACAGAAGGCTCGCAGGTGTGATGACGGTCTTTGAAGAATAAGTATGTTCTTTTCTTGAAAGTCTCTAAGTCTGTTCGGAGACATCGAAGGCCAACAATTTCTAGAAAATCGCACAATGTGCTCATGTATATATATGCTAAGGATTAAGGACTAATCCTGTAAATAAAGGATATCAATGAACAAATCCTCCTAAAATCGTTTCTCTACACAGCAATTTAGAGCCGTATTCCATTACATGATTATGTATTTGTACTTTAAGTTTCTGTTAAATGACATTTAAAAATAAGTCGTTCCGAGACAAATGTATGACATAATTTTGACATTTTCAAAATCGCATTAAATTTATAATATTTTTGAGTTGTACCATTATTAAAGGAACAAGCATATCGAGAACTTTATCGGGGCTACAGAGGGGTGGCACGAATAATTGTGAAATGTATATATGTATGAATGTCACTGTTAAATTGTAAAAACCATTATATTGTAATATATCTCGCGAGATTGTAAACTTTATAAGGTTATGAACTGAATATACTGTTTATCGTATGATTTTCAGCTATACTGTATGAAACGGATGGGTTAGACGGTTTTTTTTTTTGTTTTTATTTATTTTTGCACCTACACCCAGAAGAAACTTCAGAAATTCCTTAAACCTCTTAGGAATTTCGTCTTTATTTACTTATATTTCGTATATAATTTAACAATATTACTTCGATAGTTTATAAACTACCGAAAAATAATACATTAAATTGTAAAAATACAGTATAGTTAGTTTACAGTTTCGACAGTTTACAATCACGCGAGATAGATTACAATCTAACGGTTTTTACAATTCAACGGTGACCTATACAAATAACCTAAACAAAGACCAAAAACTGACGACGCAAAGTAATAAAGTTACCTTGAAATATTTGTTGCACACAATTGCAGTTTTAATATTTCACTCTGCACAAAGGCCAGCTCTGACAATAGATGTATGAAGCGTCATATTTTGGTAGTTCGAAGTGACGCAACGGTGCACCTGCGAATCGTCACGTGCCACGGGGGAAATGAGACTTCAAAATAATATTCTATCGTTGAATATACCGACTATAATAACCATATTTAGAAGCTGTAATATTCACTCCAGTTTAATTTATATAGTATAGTATTATCTACTTCTTCTTCCTATCGTTATCCCGGTCTTGAATGAGGGTTCGCTTAGATTGTGGAAGATTTGGCTGTCGGGTAAGTTCCGATGACCGACGGCCGTTTGACGTCATCCTCCGAACCCCACGATCACTCAGTGACTTTAACCGGGTCCCACCATTTTACGTGCCTTCCAAAACACGGAGGTGGTTGGATGTTAAATATAAACCCGTGTTAGAATGGGTCACCCATCTATTACCCGGTCGCAGCAAGAGCTACTTAACCTAGAGATCGACTCAAATACCGCCCACTGACAAGGCCACGACTTCCTCATATATAGTATAGTATTTCTCAACTATACAAATAATAAAGATTCAATTTTCCTAAAATAGAATGCGATACAAAGACTGATTCACTTGGTTAGGTCCCTTTTTTAGTTATTTGTTTAGGCTAAAAGATATTACTTACTGACTTCCAACAGGATTTCATGCCACTTCTCTCGGTCTTTGGTCTGACCAAAACATGTTAATACTAGAAAATAAAAACTATGTATTAAAATTAACCATTGATGAAAAAATAATTTCCATGCTTAATATATCTACATATAAAACCGAAGAGTTTGTTTATTTGTTTGCTTGAACGTACTAATCTCAGGTCAGTAATGGGCAGAATTAAAAATTTCTTTCAGTGTTACATAGCTCATTTATCGATAAAGGCTATATATCATCACGCTAAAAATTGAATCTTTTTTGCCGAATTTCACACGGACGAAGTCGCGGGACCCGCTAGTATACCATAAATACATTAAATATTATTAAATATTTTATTTATTTAAGCACACGATAGACGGTGAAAAATGGCGCTAGATTGCAATACTGGCAGTAAAAATTGTAAAGCTTAGAGGCATTTTTCACAGTGGGACTGCGACAGATATTGTCAGTGCCGAATGCAATAAAGTTGTGATAAATGAACCCGTTGCCCCACAACCCACTATTAGACTATTGGAGTTATATGCAGTTCAATATTTGATGATATTGATATATGAACCAACCTTTAAAAGAACCAGGCGACAT
The DNA here is from genome assembly GCA_024363005.1 of Charaxes varanes. Lineage (NCBI taxonomy): Eukaryota > Metazoa > Arthropoda > Insecta > Lepidoptera > Nymphalidae > Charaxes > Charaxes varanes. The sequence continues at coordinate 1,683,049 of JANCMC010038415.1, forward strand.
GAAAATGCTGCAATTGTTATTACAGTCTAGGAATGCTTTTACCGAGAATCGTACATGATAATAATCATTTCAATTTTTACTTCTTAGGGTTTCGGAGTCGTATGAGCAAGCCTTGTAGTTTCGCTCTGTCCATCTGTCCGTATGTCCGCCCTAACTTCTACAATTATGAATGTAAAAGCATGAACGTTCGTACACTTATGTATTATGTATAGATTTTCTTTTTGATATCTTAAAATAATAATAATTTCATTTTGGAGTGGCTCCCATACTTCTGTAGTGGAGTTGACTTGTTTTTATTTTCTGTTTCTGTTTTTGTAATAAGTTCACTGTCTACTATTGATGTTATTAAAAAAATACCTATATCACGTATCATATATGGAACCCTTGCGTAAGCGTGTCGTGACACGATCTTGCCCAATACTGTTATGTTTTTATTCTCCAGGGGTCTCTTAAAAATAGCTTTAATTGATTACCAAATAAAAATTGGGGAAAAGACCAACAGGGTTCAATAATGCCCTTTTCGATCATGTAATATAAAACATAAAAGAAGTTTAGACTCGCTTTAATAAGCACATAAGTGAATATACATGTATGCGAGCACGTATGCCATCACAAACGAACACATATTTGTTATACACTTGCTTAAAAACGCACCTACGGCACGCGTGCTTATACAAATGCATGCATACTTGCCCCTTTACGCACACGAACTCTAATATTCGTATTCGTAAAATTGCACACGTTTTTGTCCATACAGCACACCAATATAAAGAAAGCGTTCTCACAATACATAGATAACAGTATTTATATTAAATGAATTAACTGACTGACCTTGAGTTCTAAAATAGAGAGCAGGTAATATGAAGTATTATAATTTGGAACGGAAAGTATTCCTCAGGGGGCACCCATAAATAACGTCACACGTTAAAGTTAAAAAAAAATGTTTTGAGGTAACGGCCAGGAAGGGGGGGGGGGGGGGCAAAAGCTTTGGGACGTCACACACCAATATTTCCCAAAATAAAAAAAAAGAAACTGCGGCTTTAAAAAAAATGTGACTCTATGATTTTTAAAACTTCACTTCGACTTCGACCGCATGTCCTTATACAAATATTTTAAGATATCAAATAATTATTTGGCATAAATCCGCGAAAAAAATGTAATCTATGCAATGGTCTATCGTAAGGGATATTTTCTGGGATACAATATTTCATTATATTATATTAATTATACAATGAAAGAATATGGACGTATATATATATAATAATAATAACTTGTACAGCGACCCGTATGCAAGTGTACGTGAGTGTGATTGGAGTGTACATTAGGAACATCAATTTGTTTGGCAAGGTGTGACGTTATACGCTCTGATTGCTGTTCGGTGTTACATGATTTATGTCTTTAATTTAATTGATTCATGTTTACAAAATACGAAACAATCTGACATATTCTAGTAATTCCACTAGATTTAGGTAATATTCAAACCACTATCAACTACCCTGAACACTAATTTATTAGGATTTATTTTAGTGGCTGTTAATGTTATGTAAAATGATTTAATGAATAAATCAAATGCAAAAAGATTATTATTTTTTAATTGTGGCAGTTTGTGAGCGGTTTAATATAGTCTGTGGTCTAAAGCTACTAGAATGGCTATCTGATACAAAATATTTTATTAAATTGATTTGGTATCTGCAACTAGCTTCGATTTTGACACAGCAAGTATACAGACGTTATTTTTGTTTCATATTGTCGTCGTTCTCATTGAAGTAAATGCAATACTTATTGTAAAAATAGCCGATCCTTAGAACTCTATTCTCGTCTGTATAAAAACTTTATAGATCTTTTTGTATCATAAGGATTAATTTTCAACCTTTACAGACTATTTTTAGATTTTACGATCGCATTTAAGGTTTAAACGTTTTCAGAATAAGAAGGACTATCTCTGTACCCTGTAACCAAATGTTATGTTACTGTTAGAATTGCAATCTAATTCTTATAAATAGGGAATACGAGTTAAGATGACTGACTGCAATCTGACGTCATCCCCGGAACCCGCCAAAAACTCTACAATATCACGAATAATATCGCTCAGTGACATCAATCTGGCTGCCGAAACAAGGGGTAGGTCGGTTATTCAAAAACCAGTGTCAGAATGAGTCAATCGTTTATCACCCACCCATTTAATTTAGTCTATGAAAATTAGAGTTTGTCCTCAGTTTTTACCGTGTCATCATTTTCTTATAACTCCCAACCACGCTCCGGTCGAGGCGGGCCTCTCCGGTACGCCGTAACCTGGATACTAGGCATACGCTGAACTATGCATTAATCTGTATAATGTGACTTTTTAACAATATGGTGTAGAGGTTATAAACTTTCGTAGCCCCTTTTGCCTGGGTTCCCCAAATATTGTTACAGCTGATACAGCGATAGTTAGGTCCCTGCTAAGAAAATAAAGCAAATACTTTATGCCGATTTATTTATTACTGTCTTTTGTTGTTGTCGTTGTTGATGATGATGATCCTAATGATGATGACCATTATTTGATTTCATCATCATCATCATAATTTCAGCCTGGGTGCGTCCAATGTTGAACGTAGGCCTCATTTAACAATTCCCTCGAATGGCGGTGTTGCGCCGCTTGTATACACGGCTTCCTGCGACCCGAACCAAGTCATCAATCCGCCGGGTAGAAGGCTGTCCTGCTTTTCTTTTCCCCACGCGTAACGACTAACAATTTCTAATTAATTATTTAAAATAATTTGACCATATTAGCTTTTTTAATTAACCTGCCAGGTTGGCGGCAGATGCCATCTTTCCATCTTTTAGGTGGTCTACCTCTCCCGCGAGTATTTGCGCGGGGTCTCCAATCTAGCGTGTGTCTTACTCATCGGTAATACGCCATCCGGGCAATGTGTCCAGCCCATCTCCACTGCCTTATTCAATTTTCCCATCACTAGGGCCTATTTCCGGAAAAGTTTAGAAAAATTCATCAATCATGTAGTGGGAATCTAACCCACGACCCCCGGAGCAGAAGGCAGGGTCACTGCCCACTGCGCCAACGGGCTAGCCAACTAGTTATCGGAACTCTTTGCAATAAAACAATTGAACGACACGGCTATAATATGTACAATAGTCTTTGAGTATGTAGTAATTATCATCAATCATTTCCAGACGTTGTAACGAGGTCAGCTGCACCTCATATGGACATAATTAGTCATAGTCAATAAGTATTGAGGATGAGGTTATAAAATATTTATTTAATGGTAAGAGTGCGTTAAGTCTAAAAATGCACGCCCCTCCAAAATATTAACCTCTACATGCAAAATAGTGGTGGGACGCTAACAGGCAAGCTCGTCAATATTATTGACTTACAGTGTGTGGTTGAGTTTAAGTTTAAGTTAAGCAAAAAGGTATGTTCCAATTATGGATGTTTAACGAAGACCATATTGTTTGTTTCTGTAATGCATGATTGTCATGTTGAAAAACCAAGTTTACTTTAATATTCTTTGCTTAAAGTTGCTTCATCGATAGTTTTAAGTCTATTTCAAAATCGTTTAAAGCAATGTGGCGTCCCTGTATACAAAGGAATTCTTTAAAGTACCCAACACTAATTTACTCGACTGAGTTTGTTGCGGGCTCTACTCAGTGCACGTTGCGAGGAATCCTTGTAAACTTAGCTTTTAAATATTATCACCAAATTATTAAATAATTAAAAATAAATGAAAAGTAACATTATTCATATGACATCCATAAGTGCTTATAAAAAAGGCTATATGAATTAACGCTTTTGACTTTTTTTACTTTTGAATGAACTAAATTATTACAATTTGTGAAGGTAATTTAAAAAGCATTACAAGGAAACGCATGAAGTGTTAAAAATGTTACAACTATCGAATGCTTTTATGAATTTAACGTACCACAGAAAATCAATTTAATTGTTATTTTAAGATATTAAATACTTCTTGGTGATTAAAAATATTCATTACAAAGAACTATATTATGGCGAGACGATAAATGCAATGAAGTATCCAATACTGCGGAATTGTTTTGTTTGCTTTACGTTGATTATCCAAAGCGTAAGTTTACTAAAAATAATAATTTTTATTTATTCATTATATCTTAAGAGTGAATAAAGGTTATTGGTTTAATACATTTTAAGCTTTCGCGATTATTTTCACTATAATTATTTAAGACTCGGATCATGTCGCGATCGTACGTTGTTTATAATTTTATTGGATTATTTAATTCGCACGCATCTTAATTTAACAACTTCTTGTACATATTTACAATTAAATTTTCTATTTACAACTTAAGCTAAAACCAATCTAACAGCATTAAGGACAATTTTTTTAAAATGCTCTTGTGGTCTTAAGTTATTGTCTGAAGGTGTACTTTATTTCATAAATAACTAAAAAATACAATAACATTTTGAATGTTTTTTTAATTTGTATTAAAAATTTCTTACTCTTATCTTAAAATATTTTATATGCCAAACTATTCAAGTTATAGTAGATATTTCTTTTTATTAATATCAGGGTTTTAAGCTATTAAATATATTAAATTAGAGCATTCATGTAACAGATATTAAAATAATAATTTTGATTGACTGAATTAATTATGATTCAATACTGTAGATAAAATGTAATGACGAAATCCCAGAGAACTGGAAAAGAGTAAAGCAAGATAGACGTATTTTTAACCAAAAACTTCGTAAGAGCTCCATAAATAAAAAAGATGACTCCACACGTGTTGTCAATCATTGGGAAAATCAAATTTCAGAAAATAAAAATTTGTCAGCTCTTACAGATGCTAATAAATATATACTATTATCACGTATTTTAAATACGGATACGGATAACGAGAAGGTAATAAAGTCACTAAGGAAAGAGAAACATGCTCTATTAAGATGCGAAAACAATCAACCAAAAATCGATCTTGCTCCTAAAATTTTGGATTTAGATAAACTTTGTCAAGCAAATACGAGAAATACGAATAAACGAATAGAATTTAATAGAAAGTCATCAAATTTAGGAAAATATGATACAAATATCACTGATATCGATGTAAAAAATACTCTAAGCAATAAAACCAATAAAAATGGATTAAAAGACACAATCAACAGTAAAGATAATAAGATAAGTATAGTGATGAACGGATCCAATCAAACTGATATAAAGAATTGGACTAAAGATGTAATTAACACTAGTGATACCAATTATTCACCGTTAATTTATGACATACCACCAAATAGTTTCAAGGAAATGAACTACGATGATCACTTTACAATAAATACTGTAACAGATGTAGGTTAGTATAAAAGAAGAGTAAATTTTGTATCTAACAATTTAAAAATAAAAATGATTCAAATTTTAGCACGTCAAATTCTTTTCTTTAAAATTTCATTATTTGTAGGTCCTGACTTCAGTTCATATAGAGAAGAAAATATCAATTATATGGATGAAAATATCGATGCAAATTATTTTAGTAATTCAGAAGAAAGAGAACTTTATAGAACCAAAGTAGAAAACGCATATGCACCAGACCCATATACTTTGATGTCTAATATTAAAAGCTCAGATGATCAGATTGTTACCAACTGAACATATTAATTTATCTACTTTAAAATTTAATTTGACCTTTTTGAATATAATAAAAATTTCAATCATAAAAGGAAATTTTTCTCGGGAGATGGACAACCGAATATGACAGAAAGTTAAATTTTAAAATTTCATCGTATTTTTGGGTAAAATGTTGCCAGGACACATTTTTTTATTAATCATTGGAAAACGCGAATCGGCTTAATAATGCAAATATAACTGACCACATTTCATCAGAGGCATGTCCACCGTATGGTAATTTGGCCTGATTTTTGACATTGACGAGAGTTGGATTTAATACCTCCGAAAACAAAAGCCCGACATCGAAATGAATCCGAAATGCTAATACTCTGAATGTTGAAATCCGCAGCAAAATTTATAACTGGCCCATTTTTTAATTATGGAAGTCACAGATTGAATTTGAGCCAGCAAAGCTGAAGTGGGAACGGGCTGGGCATGTGGTTCGAGTGGACCCCCAAAGGTGGGCCAATATCGCGACTTCCTGAATACCCACCAATGGCTGCCGACGATCCGGCAGGCCGAGGAAGAGGTAGCGCGACGATTTGGATACCTTTGCGGGGAAGTTGTGGATGAGATTGGCATAGGAAACAGGAAGACGGATGAAGTAGGGGAAGGCCTTTGCCCAGCAACGGGACACAGTTAGTAGGTAAAGTTCGTGGCCCAATTAGTGGTCGACATTTGAGTCATTCGCTAAGTTAAGTAGCTGTTGCTGCGACCGGGTGCCAGATGGGTAACCCATTCTAACAATGGTTTGAAGTTTGAAGGCACATAAAACAGTGGGACACAATGTCACTAAGTGGTGTTGGTCGTGAGGTAGCAGAGATTGTAGGGGTCGCGAGGATGACGTCAGATGGCTCACAAAAGCTTTGCCGGCCCTTAAACCTTTCGTACCATTTTGCGAAAATTGCGCGAACGGAGGAGTATGAAAGCACATTTACAGTTTAAATAGAGGATGGTGTGTAAATGCTAATATTTTTATAAAATATGAATTATTAATACGTTAAATTATCAAAATAAAACCTCACGCACACCAATGCCGAACAATTTACAGACACACATGTATAAATTCTACTATAAGAGCGTGTCAAAGCGTAGTAGTAAAAATATTAGTAGACACTTTAACCGGTACGTACTCCAATCAAGCTTCTGATAGGTTATGCAGTTCACGAATTGAAGTGTTCGGCCGTACACTACTTCGCAAGCAATGAACCTTGCGAAGCAGTGAAATCCGTCTCTAATACGACGAATGGCTTATGAAGTTCACTGTTAAAATTAATACATAAATACTGGACTTAAACTTTGGCATGTTTTATTTACTTCATAAGTGTACAAGGAAATGTTATAAACTTAATATTCAATTATTAGACAGATTCCTCTAAATGAACTAAAATACCGCCATATTATTTAAGTCCTTTCCTGACCCACTTGAATCCACTTCGTTACCGCAAAGGCGTCCAAGTCGTCTCGCCACCTCTTCCTCGGCCTACCTGGTCATCGGCGGCCACTGGTGCAGAAAGCAAGTGGAAAAGACCATAGATCTAATAAAATTAGTTTGTGTTGATTTTTGGACTTACTTTCATTTTCTTAATAGGAAATTTAGAACGATTTATTATTTTAGTTTTATTGTTTGTTTTTTCAATAATTTTATTAATTATTAGCTAGATTTCTTTGGATAACATCAACTTCGAGTGTATGTATGGCAGCATTCCTTAACAAGTGGTGTATCTCATTTCGTGTCCTTGCTGTCCTAACACCTTTACATGGCAGGATTCTTTGCAGCCCAAGAAAAATGCTATCCGTTTTTTCAATAATTTGATTTACGCGGCTGAATTAGTTCAGGAATTACTGTTACTTGAGCACATCATAGATTAATAGAAAATAATTATACACAAACATATAAATAATTAGGCGTTTCTTCAGCATATAGGCCAATTCGTCATTATTACCGGAGAGACATCACTTCCGCATTTCGCATCTGCAGCGCAATCCGCAGTGAGGTGCTGCATTTATGTCGTAGCTCCAGCATACTGAGAATCATGTACGTATGAACATTTTAATATTTGTGATTACAACTCACGCTAGCGAAGTTTCTACTTAAGATTGCTATATTTAGACCTTCCGACGAGCACCTGTCGCCCCGGGAAACTCCAACTAGCCCGGACACGAAGATCTTCATTTGCGGTGGTTGAGCATGTCGACCTTCGCTCCCACTATTCATTCCTCGCCGAAACTTTCCACCTTGGTTTGCCTTACCACAGAGGATAAGTTAGGGAAGTAGGGTGGGATAGTAGATATAGTCAGATATCTACTTTATTACAACTTTTGCGGAAACAATTTCATACATATGTAAACTATATATGTAAAGTATATTATTTTATATATAAATAAGATTGAGGTGTCCATCCGTCAATTTTATAATTTCACTGTTTTAGATATGGGTCAAGTCCAAAAGTTGGGATAAATCGGTCAAGGAGAGGTTAGAATTAATAACGGTCTTTAATTCTAACCTAAAAAAGAAGGAAGAAGAAGGTTGGAAAAATGGTAGTGAGGCTCAGAGTGCGTATAATGTGTATGTGTATGTGTGTGTGTGTGCGTGTGTGTGTGCAAATTAGTGAGAGTGTGTAATAGAGTTTTAGAGAATTAATAATTATAGACACATAAAACATAAAAATTTACATTAACTTCCTATTGTCAGTACATGAACCATATAGCAGTGGTTCGAGTACTGAACCTATCGGCAAACGCTCTCAAGATCCTGCAACTGGACCGAACCTTATGTACCTAAATAGTTTTGACGTCTGCTGTCCTCGTCTACTTTTTTAATTACTACAATATAATTTTTACCCACCAAACCCGAGAATTACTTTAGCATTTATAATATTAGTAAGAATTAAAAAAAAAAAATTTTGAAAAAATAACCAAGAAGGTTAAGACGGCACCTCAGTTATGCTCCGCTCCCGTCCCAAACTTCTCACCTATCTTGTTTCAACAGGAGTTCTTAAGCACTCGTTAAGATCGATTTAATGTTTACATTTATAATAATTATATAAAAAACGAAAATTGATATTCAAAGCTGCTTAATTTAAAGCAACAAAGAAAATTCTAACTCAAAATTTTTTTTGGCGTAGACTTTTCCGCGTGGTGAAACTTTGTTTGTGGGCTTCTATTAGTGATATCTATCAGTGAAAAAAAAAATCAAGTCTCAAATCGACATACAACTTTGTACAGTTCAGTGGAACTGTAAGACCTTAAGGAGTTTCATTGATAATCATATTCGACTACGACAGCTATTACTTGACCATAAACACGTTAAGGTAGGTGACTCAAATATCCGGACAGCCTATAAAAGATTCGGCCGAGCATCGTTAATTTACTTTTAAGAATTGAAGAGTTCCGTTACTTTACCATCCTGAATTCAGAACGTAACCAAAATCTCGTCAAAGTACCCTAAAAGTACAATCTTTCTATTAAGACCTTAGACAAAATTAGACATAATATGTACATAAAAATCTCCGAGCGTTTATTTTAATAAAAAGTATTCAAGTAGCAAGTAAACAAAAAAGTTGAAAATCCGATCTCGCTGCGCGAGGGGGCGGGCAATGGGAGCAGCAGCATATTGGCGCAGGTTATTGGCTCCTGATGAAATATTGATGAAGTTACGGCCGCGCTTCTATTGATAAAGTTCCGCTGACCCATTCGGAGGCTTCCCATTCAGAATATTACGTTAACTTTATTTTTATGGGCGCGTATCTTGTGTAGGTGAGATCCTTTCTAAGACTAACATTTTTTAGCTTTTGTTTTTACAATGATGCACAAGATGAAAATTAATTAAATTAAATAAAAAAAGGGTATATATAACAAGCGGCAAACGAGCAAGCGGTCCATCTCACGCCTACCGGCGTTTATGGACAACTGCAGACGCTTTATATTTATTTAACATGGACTTAAGAAGACTTCTGAAGAGCCAGTTATTAATTTCAAAGCAGAATAAGGAGAAATTGTAATTTGTTGTTAATAATGGGGGACCCTGGGGTTTTAAACGTAAATAAGAAGAGAATACTTGATCCGTGTACAAGTAGCTCGAATTTCAATAAGGGTACTTGATTTTATTGATGTAAATTTTGAATCCGTTACTGAAAACTTGTAGCTAAAAATATATACGAAAAATATATTCTTCTAGGCATGTTTTTCTAAGCAAAAAACATGATTTAGTAGTTTTTTGCTTGAACTTCTACAAAGTAAAGATATCAATTATTAATTCACATCATAATCCAAAAAGGCTAAATTAGCTTCTAAGAAGCTTGGTGTCCTCAACAGGGCGAAGCAGTACTTCATGCCGACCCACCGCTTGTAATGTGTCTGTGCCGTATATTTAGTAAACTGAACAATATTCGCGAGTATTGTTTACCCCATGGAGATGGTCAAGTAATATATACTCGATAAGAAGCTGTATTTTGTGAAAAGCTTTAGTATTTTTTTTATAAATCTGATTTAATATTTTACAAATAGAAAGCAAGGCAAGTCGAGTCGGTTTCGATGATACTTGACTTTCATCTAAAAAGAATCCCAATAACTTGAAAGTTATATTCGAGAATTCATTTAAAATTCTCTTGATTTATTTTTCTTTCTAACAATTTATGATTCAATTTCAATATTCAGTTATTACTTTAAGGAGCTGTGGTTCAAATAGAAGAATTACGATTAGATTGCGATATAATAAGTTTATTAACACAATTTAGTCTTGGACTATTTAACTCTTTTAAAAACATTATATAACGCCTTCAGTAATCGTTAAAAGTTTTCTTCTTAGACTTTCACTGAAGTTCTAAATCTTTTTGCAAATCAATAATTATAGACTTAAAGCAATTAGTTCGAAAAAGTAAATGAACGAAAGTTTTCTAAGAGTTTTGAAAATTGGCCATTTTATAGATTTTGATGTGCTCTTTTGGAATATTCACTTTGCCACCTCGTACTTCTGCCCCTCGCGCTGCCATATGGAAAAATTGGCGCCTAAAGGCAGTTTTTTGGGCAATATCTCCTTTTCGACTCATTTTACAAAGAAAACACTTATAGGCATACAAAATGAAACTAAAAATAATTACCTACAATTTATGTATCTAATACTTTTAATAAAGCCAATAGTTTGGGGGTACGAGCACCGCAAAGTGTATCACGCGTTTACATCTATAAATTTTTGAATTAAAAAGTAGACCAACAACTAATAAGCAATAAAAAAAGCTTGGATATACGACAACTTTCTTACAACACATCTGAATTGGCCTTTCCTTGTTTACGACATTACTTACACTCTCCTGACAAAGCTAGACACAAATGTCACAAGAATTCATGGCATGGACTGGCTCGTCCTGCAGATCCATCAGCCTGTACAAAGACATAACAACTTTCGGATGAAACTAAAAAGACGATCCCAACTCTACAAACACCTCAGAGTCACTAAGAGTCGCATCTTAGGAAAATCACGCGAGGAGTCCCAAACAACAAAGATGTCATCAAGCTTGAGTCACGACTTCAATTCCATAAGAGATTTATGTCAGGAGCTCAATCAAATAGAGCTGGGTTGGGTTCAAGAGAGAAAACGGAGGATTGCTTCTTGTCACTCTTAGTTGACTGAAGCGTGCTTATGTTTCTAATTCCTAATCTATTCCTATGTTTCCTATTTGTATTATAGATTACATCTTCCGAGAATCCATTAAAGTTGGCAATCTTTAATATTTCGTTGAGTTCATTTTGATATCTCTCTTTTGTTAAAGGGAAATTGAGTAGCCTATGAACTAGAAAATTAATGGCCGAAAGTTTGTGTTCATAGGAGTGGTTAGATTCTGGTGGAAGGTTTTTCGGCGAGGAATGAAAGGTGGGAGCGAAGGTCGATATGCTCAATCACCGTAAAGAAAGATCTTCGTGTCAGGGCCAGTTGGTGTTGCCCGGGGCGGCCGCGCCTTGCCGACAGTTGTTCGTCGGAAGGTCTATATATAGTTATCGTATGTAGAAACTTCGCTAGCGTGAGCTGGTTTATATGGAGATTTTCAGTGTCTGTACTGCGGTCATCGTCATCCGTACAGGTAAGTTTGTGGCCGACATTTGCGGGAACCTCAGTCGTGAGTCGAAGTTTCAGAGTGTTTACTTAAGGGTTTGTCCTTTGTGAGAACATTTTTTAATTTTCAAACACAAACAGACGCAAAAATGCTTGAGTTAATTACGTAGTTAATAGGGCTCCGAAAAAGGTTTACAATTGTAATAAATAAATAAAAACGACTGGCTCATCGGCGCAGTGGTCAGTAACCCTGCCTTCCGCTCCAGTCTACAAAGTTTGACAAAGCTTTGTGAAGTTACACGAAGTCCCCGGCCTTGTCATTAGCTTCTCGCAGACTGTATATTACGCAAGCACTTTTATTTACAGCAGGTAATCACAAACTCTTGGGAACGTGCCGTCAAACAATTTGGCATAACCTTATCTACTAAATGGGGGTTGACACTAGTACGCACCCTAAACAAGAAACATTTGGTATTTACGCGAGCGAGATAGCACTATCGCCGCCCTACAATCGTACATACTTTTTTTTTGTCACGTGGCAGATTTGTCGACATTTAAAATTCGATATTTTAATTACCAATCCGAATATGTTTTTTAAACGCGAGGGTACTCGCTGGCCTCGCTCACCTTGCCGTGTAGGTCGACGAGAGCCATGGCGGCCGCGAGCATGGTGTCTGGCAATGCTGTCACGTCAAGTGACGGCATTGTTGTCACATTTCGTTCGGTTCATGAGAGTTCCCGGTAGAATTGCTACATTTTTGTGTTTTTGTTAAAATATTTCTTTCCTGAAAAAATAAAATTGCTTCTTCTTCTGTCTTTGGCAAAACCCAAATAAGCATTTTCCTATCACTACAAAATGGTATCAAAAATGAGCAAACAACAACGAATCCAAAAGATAACTGCGCGCGAGTGTAAACAAGAAGGTTATGCGCAGCTTCTTATTTTACGCTGCGGTATCGTTAATACGTAAGTACCAAATTACACTAAAGAGGGTCCGGTGTGCGCCCAGCACAAATAATTTGAAAATCGAATCTTCCACTCGTACGGTTCGAAATGTTCGTGCTAGGGCCTCCGCTAAGAACGGATTTTTCGATAGGTACAGAATAAGGAAGTGTACGGGCAAGTTTAATTTTACGCGGACGGAGTTGCGGGAAATAGATTTTTTATATGTAACAAGGCTCGTTCAATCTTTGTTAATAATCGTGTAGAGAAGCCTTAGCTATAATTTGATATAGAAAAATAAGCCAACGTTCGGGCAGGACAACGTCTGCCCGGTCCGCTATAATATATAAATATATTTAACATTGGCAGGCCCGACTGCGCATGGTGCTGTCGTACCTGTTTGCCCAGTTAATGCTATGGGTGCGAGGCCGGCCGGGTGGTGTATGCGACCAATCGGTGGTGCTATCATTTGCTATAGAAAAATAAGCCAACGTTCGGGCAGGACAACGTCTGCTGAAATTAAATAATTTCAGGATGAAGTTAAAATAATCCTCCGAACCCCACGTCTTAATTGAAATCAAATAAAAAACCGTTTTTGAGAATTATGCTATATATACAATAAGATTAAGTAATAAGTACTTACTAACTTATATATAATATTACACTGGGCATGTTTATTATTATATACGAGATCCGTATACTTATATATTACATTTGACCACTGCTCAAGTCAAAATCCAAGCTGACTTTGAACACGTCTGGACAGAGTGTCTAAATTTAAATATTTAGGACACATTTTAACATGCGACCTCAAAGATGACACTGACATAGAGCGGGAACGGAGGGCGTTGTCTGTACGAGCGAATATGCTGGCGCGCAGATTTGTACGTTGCACAAGCAGTGTTAAGCTCACACTGTTTAGAGCCTATTGTACAACTTTCTACACGTGCAACCTGTGGGCAAAATACTCTCAAAAATCGTACAACGCACATTACGAGACAAACAATCTTTGATCTCCCGTGCAGAGTTTGCTCATCAAAATGAGGTGTTACAATACAAGCTAGACAAACATCCTTCGACTTACAATTTGGGTACAAACAAAGGTCGCTAGCTTTGAGCAAATCTGGTTACGGATATCGGTTGTCAATGTTACCTTCACAGTACCTAGTTCCTTACCAAACTACCTATATAAATATTTAGCGTTGAATTTTGTTCGGGTTTCACTCTTTTAATTAATTTTTTTTATGTTTGAGGATTTTATTGTTATGTAGAGCCCTACTTTTTTATTTTCTTTCTTAGAATTAAAGTAAGTATGTTATTCCTTATAACAGATTATATCTATTAACAAGAGTCGCGTCAATTTTCACATTTACAATTTAATAGCGTAATTTATATGACAGTCTGTCATTTCAACCGTGTCCATAATGTTGCCAAAATATTACACCGCTAAACTTTAAATCCTAAATGGATTTAAAGTACTTTCACGTAGATATAATATATACATACAATAATACGTATTGCAGCAAAATTAGTAGATAATAATATGGTAATTGAGTTAGTTAATTATTCCAGTTTTACACGCTAGCGAGACCGGCTAAATGGCAGAGTTATCTCTTAACTTATAAATTCCTATTAGGTTTCACTTAGAGTCTAGTAACAACTTAGTTTAAACTTGCTAAAAATTTTATAACGAATTCGCAGGCATTATTTAGACTTAGCCAATAAGAGGATAACAGGTCCTCAGTCTTCTGGTGATGTCAATATCCATGATGGTGCAGTTATCCTTCTACGGTAGTCATTTGAGATAACCACCTGCCTTTTATGTTATAAAAATCTGCTCCATTTTCAAATTCTATGTGACATGTATGGAATGTTTGGAAATTCATCCGAATTATAAAAACATTAACAAATACTGAGCATTCTAACAATAGGAATTAAATAATAACTTTCCACCCGTCGGAGCGGGAGGGTAGCAGGTCTTAAACAAGGGTTAGCGGCTATCTGTTTGCACAGGATTGCCTCTACTTAATTTGAGATCGTCTGCTAGTTTTGCTACAAGTTGTATGATCCGTTACAACCGTTGTACTTTCGATACACTACTGCGTGTCACTAAGCTGTCGCAACAATTCAATATCAAAGATAAACTTGCACACACAAGTGAATGTGAATAAATCTGAATTATTTTTAAATAGTGATAACAAAAGGATTATAAGATCTACTTTGTTTTGGGGCCTTTTCGACGCGACGGACTCTCGTAAACCTAAAGTTTAAACGTTTAAAGTCGAATATTTTATCATCAGAATACCCTTGATATACTCGTTTAAAATTTCCTGTAACATTCAATCCACGCATACGATATTTTCTTAAAATTTTCTCGATTTCAGAAATCCGATATTCGATAAAGGTATTTGTTAAATAACTTCAAAAATTTTAGCCGATTTTGCTCAAAATAATTTTCCTGGTGAGTTTTTAGTATTTTCTATCAACATGAAAAATTTCAAGTTTCTACATCTAAAAGTTTTGAAATGGTAGGACGGGACCACCTTGCAAAATGGGACCCATGACAAAAAAGCTGTACAAGAAACCTCTTCTTTACTTTAAAAAATCTATCCAATGATACCCCACACGATGTGTTTGAATGAGAAAAAAAAATCAGCTCTACTTCACATGTATGGGAGCCACCTCCAAAATGTAAAATTATTATTATTTTAAGAGGCCAAATATACATCTATACGTAACACATAAATGTAACAAACTTCATGCAATTATGTTCATGAGTTTAGAATTCAGTTAGGGCAGACTGACGGTCGGACTGAGCGAAACTATAAGGGTTCCTTGTAGTATTACGGAACCTTAAAAAGGCAACTTGGATTTTCTACAATGACATTGACTTTATGGTAATCTTAAGAATAATAATAGTCAAATTGACTTCTGAGATTATCTTATTTATCTTTCCATTTACCTAATATATATATAAAAGGCTGTCGCATACATATTACTCACAAATATCCCAGTAATGGTATTTATCAAATAATTTATTATCATTTGCATCATGCGATGAACCCACTTCTGGGCATAGCAAACTAATTCAAAATAAAAAATACAAACAACTATTGCGGTCAAGTAAAAAGTACAAAGACGAGTTTTTATAAATTGTCGTTATATTGCCGTATGTCAGGATATTCAAATAATAATAAATAATGTCAATTTAGCTAGAAAATTACAATTTGAACCAAATAATTTAATATTATCCATCTGTTGTCATTATTCCTTATTTAATGTAATTATATTCCGTTACGTCGAATCTAAGATAGCCGTATGATCTCATTACTACAGACTGTCTAATTACAATTAATCCTATGATTATTAATTATGCATGCGAGGCAATTTACATCTTCCTTACCTCCCTATATTAATAGGTTTTCAGTTATTCTTATATTATCTTAAGAAAATGGGTGATATTGTTAAAACAGTAAACAAGAAGATATCAATTACGTATTATCTGAATTGCTGTAACAAATTTATTATTATCCTTGGAAGCCTTTTCTTCTGAAGCCTAAAGTGAAGTCTAATAAATTCTACGTATATTTTTGTAATTTACTGAAAAATGCTACTAACGTCTCTCCGACTGGAAACGGATATTTGGCCAGACTTAGAACAATTCCCAGAGAATATGCTATTTCTGATACTTTCGTACAGTCATAAATCTGTACGAAAGTATCAGAAATTGTTTTACTTCTGGTCGTGCAGATGTCCATGGGCGCCGGTAGGCACTTGGGTGCCTGCTGCCTGCTCGTCTGCCCCCTTGTAACTTTTTATCTATCCGATAACTAGTCGTTTGTAGTTTCGCAATTTCGATGTAGTTTCGTAGTAGATGGCCGGTCTGTGGTTGTACAGGGTGGGCCAGAAAGGCGTACGATTTTAAAAACACTCTTGGCTTAACATTGACGTTCGCTCAACAGTTACCGACATGCCTCATGATGGCACCTCTTCTCTGTCGAATGATGATTTAGAGAAAGGAATAAAAAGTGAAGTTTTTGATATCAATAGTCCTAACATTATTAGAATTATTTTAGGTTGAGATGGTTTAGGTTTAGTTTCATATTGATCTCTCGCATTGACAAATTCTTTTCTTCTATAATTCGAGTAATGGATCAATGCGTATAATATTTCACACCAGCACTTGACCTGTATAACATGAACAGAGAACATATACTGGCTGTAAAAGTCCAGATTTACCTACATTGTGTAGTTTGTTGTCAGCTTCTTCGTTCCCGAATTTAAACGAACCTTATTCTTTGTCACTTAACAAATAAAACAAGCAGGTAGGCTCTGATAGCATTAGATGCCGTGAACAGTGCAGTTACGAGCCAAAAGAGAGGAGTGCGGTCGGGAATATTGCCTGTCATCGCGCACTTCATACGCGGTGCGATATTTACTCTGTATAACACCTTATTCTTTGTCACTTAACAAATAAAACAAGCAGGTAGGCTCTGATAGCATTAGATGCCGTGAACAGTGCAGTTCTTTTAGGGCATGCAAAAATACAAGAATTTTATTATTAATAAACCAAATTACCATAACATTCGTGCAATTATTATGTAATCAATCTAATAAAAATGGTTAATGGCATAACATGTCAATAGGCCATCAACTGCGAGGGTGTAGCTTTGGCGGAGTGGCATTAAGTATCCTCAGCCTTTTGTCCCAGCCTCCGAGAATCCCCCACTGGATTTGAGTTGTCGTGGTCAACATGGAAATCTTGTGGGACCCGATTAATGTTACTTTGTGATATTAATCGTAATTAGAGATAGCGCCATGCTTGTAGCAGCATTGGGCCGGCGCGTCCGGGTACCAGTACCTCTTTCTCACATGAGATCGGCGTGAAGTGGCGCCAATGCAGTCACGTCTAGTGATGGTGTTGTTGTCGCGTTTCGTTCGGTTTGTGAGACTTCTCGGTGGCCTAAGCTCGTCCTTAAGGGCGGCAGCGCATCTGCTGGCCAAATTTGTTTAACTCGTTGAATAAATCAGATGTTTCTCTTATCATTTCTCTATCAATTCTGTTTAAAATGAATTCCGGAAGCCCTGCTGCAATGAGATCGATGAGAGTTCCGTTATCTATTGTTTTTCGCATATCTATTAAAAGTTTTTCTTTTCTTATTGCATAATCTATTAAAGGTCCTTCTCTGTATTTGAAATGTAGTGCTTAGGTAACTGGGTTCCAGCCTTTTGTAGCGAATAGTACCGACCAAAAAACCCGTCCACCAAAAACCGCACACCGCCAAACAGAGAATCAACACCAAAGTGCGCGCCAGCGTCACCCTACAGGAGCGAAAGAGAAAGAAGATCGTAAAGAGAGGCAAAGCCAATATGTACGCTCACTTTCTTTAGTAAATGCAATATTAGTTTGTAACGTTGGTACTTATTTTTTTTTAATTTTAGCATAAACGTGCAAGGGCTGTCGCACAACACGCCGACAGGATTTAGGCCGCCGGAAACCCTCACAAACCGAATGAAACGCGACAACGATACCATCACTTGAAGTGACAGCATTACCGCCACTTTACGCCGATCTTATGTGAGAAAGAAGTACTGGTCTAATGTGGCTGCAGACTGAAAGGACTGCAAGCGTGGCGCTACCTCTAATTAGAGAAATAGATAGGAGTAGAGGAAGGGATGGTGTAAAAGGATATAAAGGTAAAAAAGGAAGCGGATGATAATTTGTTTTAAATACGTCAAATTACTTACACTGAGACTTACACTATACCAAAGATATAAGCAGTGCCGGCGTTAGGGTCGCAAGCACCCCGGGCAAAAAATTCAGTGTGACGGCCGTAATCACGACGACCGTAGGAACATTTAGTGACAAATTTAATATAAGAAAGAATTTTTTTTGTCGGTACCTCAATAGTCCTAGGCAATAAAGTAGTCCTAGTATTACAACACTCACGCGAAGACAGAACTTTTCTTTTCTTCGCTAAATATTTTCGCATGGAAAGTATAGCTGACATTTTGTCATGTTCTGGAACTTCACCCAGGAACGGAAGAGACAAATTTCTTAGCATTCTATGAATTCACTGTACGGGTGCCGGGTTCATCGGGTGCCAGCGAAAGGAATGATACCCATGTCTTCTGGACACATCGGCGCCCGAAATATCTTTGGCTAACTCCTCATACATACAGCACGACCCCGATGTCCATGGGCGCCGGTAGGCACTCCGGTGCCTGCTGTCTGCTCGTCTGCCCCCTTGTAACATAAAAAAAAAAAATTTTAATCGTCATCAGTACTAATAGTCCATCATATAATATCATCTTAATTACTATGTATATATATACAATTTCATCTTCATTATAATCGTTATTACAATTATTATGTTTTAAATTTCTTTACATTCAAATTTATAATTGATTGACGATAATGTTTTAAATAATATTTAATTTTAGACTGTAAAAAACTAAGGAATAGAACAGGGTTACCTCACCTACATATGTAGATTTTACTCTTCTATAGTCTGTGGGTCCGTCACGTGTCGAAACATTTATCTTGTATTAGGCAAATATTAATACCATTTTGCGTTCAAAATATGAGGTTACGGTAAGTATTCGGCCTTGAGTAAATCCTTTACATTACCGTAATAAAAGTATCAAGAGGAATTTTCTCAGAATTCGTCTAAGGCTAGCTTAGGGCGCCTTCTCGTTTTTTACTCCCGGGCATGATATGTGATAAATTACTTTAAGCGGTTTAGTATCGTCCCAAACCAACAATGGCATGAGCTTTCTAAACTGAATCTGTATTTTATTGTATACTTGCAAGATCACGCTATTTCTGCTGTTTCATAAGGGATAACCTTTATAATTTACTAGCTTTACACCGCTACTTCGTCTGCGTGGGACTTGTATCACTTACGGGTTTAAAAAATAGTGTTTGGATAAGGATTAATATGATGTTTGTAAAAACACCTTCACAAATAATGCATTATTGTAGACCAAATTTGTTTAGCATAAAAAAGTTTATAGTGAGTCAACCTTAAAAAGATTTTTCCGAAATTTCAACCGTTTATGCAGCGTACACAGCGAAAGCTCTTAGAAGGAAAAAAAGCCCCGATTTTGAAACATACTTCAATGGTACTCCGCTCCTATTGGTCTTAGCGTGATTATGTATAGCCTATAGCGTTCCTCGATAAGTGGGCTGCCTAACACAGAAAGAATTTTTCAAATCGAATAAGTAGTTTCTGAGATAAACGCATTCAAGCAAACAATCAAACTCTTTAACTTTATGTATTATCATAGATTCTGTATAATTCATAGAAACTACAAACACAATCAATGTTTATAAACATCACTACCTCATCACTACCTGAAAATATAGATTTCTATATTTTATCTTGAAACTTTTCAGGACTGAGCCCGTGATTAGGTGTGAACTGAAGATACTTCCACAGAATAAATAATGTTAACACGTTTTGCAGTGTAAGTGGCTGCAAACTTCATCATATTGGCAGAGCGGCATCTCTACTATCGATAATGTCTCTTTTATCGATAATGTCTCGCCTATCGATAATGTGCCCGCACTGAGCGCCAGAGCTTAGTGCTAATATATTGATCAGATCTTTCGTATAATGTACCGTGACTAGAATGAATACGTATCGATTAAATCTTGCTACAGTTTCGTTAAGTATAATTAATCTATTGTATCACAATTTTTATTAAACGAGTTTTCACTAAGGAATTTATTTTTATACTACCTCACACTTCTGTTTAGTAAAATATAATAAATATTTTAAATACTAGAACTTTCCTTTATTTCTACTCAGTTTTTCAACCATAAGGTGGTAGTCGTGTACAAAAATTTTGACTGTTATGCAACATTCAAAAAATGAGGAAACATTAGTAGTATTTTACAAAGTGGAATAGAGAATAGCTATATAAGTTATTTATCGTGAAATGCACAGCCTTTACTTTAAAGAATCTATATAGCGATTCAATGTAACTATTCCACGTAGAGACGATACAATATTTTAATATATTTGACCTTTTAGCTATAACATTATGTATACCAATCAAAATATTAAATTCTATTCCTTACAATATGTAATAATAATTATCTGTGCATTGATCTCATGCAAAACAAGCT
Source organism: Charaxes varanes (assembly GCA_024363005.1). Taxonomy (NCBI): domain Eukaryota; kingdom Metazoa; phylum Arthropoda; class Insecta; order Lepidoptera; family Nymphalidae; genus Charaxes; species Charaxes varanes. The sequence continues at coordinate 1,703,795 of JANCMC010038415.1, forward strand.
CTAAATTTTAAACGGTTCAAAGTTTATAATAGGTAAGTGCGGCGCGGCACTATCGTCGGGTATATCGATAACGCTCCCGTAACTGAGCACTAGAGCTTAGTGCTAATATATTGATCAGCTCTTTGGCTCATAATGCACTGCGACAAGAATAACTAAGTATCGTTCGATATAATGTTCAATTTTGTTTAATAACGCCCCTAGAATTTTCGATAACATTTTCAGGCTAATCACCAATTTTATACAAGGGTTAAATTTATACTGATACTCTGTGTATAGAAATGCTTCATCTTGTTTTCGCATGTGTAATTGATTAGTAGTTTAGAATAAGACAAAGATATTACAGGCAATGAAGATAACGGTACATGTATTTTTTTTCTAATACATTAGTGGTTCAATCAAAAATATGTCCGGATAAGTACCTATACCTAGTCTACATGTAGTTCGGCTATCTAGGTAGGTTAGGTAACGTAGGTATTCCACATATAGTTCCACAAGCTTTATGAAATACTCACAGAGGGTGGATCTTCCTTTGTCCTTCCGATAGCTGTCTAGATCCACTACTGGTGCGCGACCTCGGAGTATCCTAGCTGCTATTATCACTCCTCCTATACCGTCCGTGACAGTAGAATCCGCATTCTCTCTCTCCTCCTAATCTATCCTTATATCCTACTCCTTCCCGTTCCCTTACTCCTGTCTTTCTAATTAGAGGTAGCGCGACGCTTTTAGCGGAATTGGGCCGGCGCGTCTGGGTTCCAGAAACTCTTTCTCACATGAGATCGGCGTGAAGTGGCGGCAATGTTGTAAAACAATATATATTAGTAGTTAGACGAAACGTTGCCGCGAGCTAACGTACAAGTAACGCCATCTGTTATCGGTCGCAAACGTAGAATTATTATTATTTTAGAAAGCCCAAAAAAAAAACTACACGCAACACATAACGAATATTCACAATAGTTGAAGTTAGTTAGGGCAGACAGACAGACGGACTGAGCAAACGTTTAAGGATCCCTTATAGTACTACGGAACCCTAAAAACAGCTTTTATACTTACAAAAATAAAGCGTCCGCCTCTGTCAGGACCCATTTCTCCTCCATCAGCGCTCCTGCACTGATGTAAACAAGGTTGACAACTTAATGCCTGTGTTATAGGTAACAGCAACCAGTTATATACTTTTTTTTTGGAAATATATAAATACATACATGTGGACAATACCCCCACGTGGACAATACAGACACGAGGCGGGAATCGAACCCATGACCCCCGAAGCAGAAGGCAGAGTCACAACCCACTGCGCCAACGGGCCAGCCAAATTAGTTTCAAAAACTAAATTGATTAGACAGTACTTGAGAGAAAAAATCCTTTCGTACTAAAATATTTTAATTTTCTAAAGGAACTTCTCATATACAACTGAACTAAAAAATAGTACGCTAATAAGCTTTTGTATGTACACCATTTTTATAATTTGAATTTAGTTTATAACATTTTTTTTTTGTATGGTACATGGGGGCAGACGAGCAGGCAGTAGGCACCGAAGTGCTTACCGGCGCCCATGGACATCTGCACGACCAGAAGGCCAACAGATGCGCTGCCGTCCTCTTTTTATGTACGGAAACCTTATTTATACTAAATCACGTAAAAAAAGTCTGGTCGTCATAATATTTTTTTTATGTTGCAAGGGGCAAACGAGCAGGCAGCAGGCAGCTAAGTGCTAATTGAAGCCCATGGACATCTGCACGACCAGGAGGCAAGCAAATGCGTCGCCGCCCTTTTCATGCAAAATAGCGTGTAGACGCAAACACACAAGCTCGTCAATATCTTTGTCTTGCAGTGCGAGTACCAACGGTAAAGTATGAAGATGATAGAGGTTGATACTAAAATAACTGTTATTTTACTTTATACGGGCAAAGTAAAGAACTAATGATTGAGTTCAATAGTCCATCAGTTGAAAAGTCAGATTGAATACCGTAAGGTATCCGTTTTAATCCGAATCAGTGGCGAATTTTTTTTATAAAACAAGGGGTAAACAACCAGGCGGAATTCATATAAGTGCCTACCGACAGACATGGATAAGTTGTTTCTTCATTTTTCATACCATTATATAGTTATAGTGACAGTGATAGTGAAAATGGCTATTTGGGATTTGCCAAAGACAGAACAAGAAGCAATTTTCTTTTTACAGGAAAGAAATATTTTACCCAAAACACGAAAATGTAGCAATTCTCATGAAATGAAACTATATTTTGGTCAGCGTAACTTTTGGAAATGTAATTTAAGAGAGTGTTGTGAGCGAGTAGGAGTTAGAAAAGACCGGTCGAGCCGTTTCGGAGGAGCTTGGCAACGCACCCCGTGACATGACAATTATATTTATATTATATATATGTATTATACGCATCCGGGGTCATACAAGCGTGTTGTACGAGAATAATCCTACAATGCGTTTTCCTACAATGCGGATTAAACCTACCGTGTTTGGGGGGGGGGGGGGGGCCAGTCCCGTCGGCATAAAAGGTAGACACGGGGGGGGTATTGCCTACGGGCGATTTATTAATCCATTCCATCCAATCACCACTGAGCTATCGAGGTTAAACGTTCTCCAATATTTTCTTCAGTTTTGTACTCCACGGGTGCCTCCTTTGAGGCCGAGTCCGAGGATACCGCGTGTGGAGGACTTGTGAGATGCAACTAGGTTGACGCCTCCGTGCGCTTCAGCGCAGGGAGGCCCTCATCTTCTTTGGATAAGCATTGTCGATATTATTAACTTTATCGGCAGATCCAATAGATTTCTTCTCGGATACCTGTATAATGTGGTTAATGGAGGGAGACGCAACTTTATCAGGGGTGGTGCTCGGGTGATAGATGGGTGACCTGTCGTAATAGTAGTATTCAGATGTTCGACCTCTTAGATGTTTCGGAAGGAACGTAAAACAGTGGATACCGATTAATGTATGGATTATTGAAGCTTTGTAGTTGGAGGAACAAGGGAGGGAGCGAGCACAAAAATTCCAGTTGAGTTGAAGTGTATGCTCAAGTAACAGTAATTCCTGAACTAATTAAAATAATTGTATTTAATAAAGGCCTATAGATCGTAGTCAACCCCTATGTACCGTAGATCTTAAATGTGAGTTTCACTTAAGCCCCTTTGGAAATTTTTTATTGACCCTTTACATACATGTTCCAAGATGTTTACAAAGTTTAATATGCAAGCAAACTAATGATTTAGTCTAGTACAGTATATTAACCTGCGTTGGTAATAAACTCCAGTGGATCTGCCCAGTTTTATGACAGGTAAAAAGGAAGATCTATCCCCTGGATTAAATACTAGTAGCCTTCTAGTAGTAGCCTAGATTCTATAGTATTTATGGGCTACAAGTAGTCTAATAGAGTCATAAGCTAACTTGTTCAAAGTAAAATTGAAATAATTGAAAGAATAGATGAATATGAGGCACCAATTTATTCAGGTCACAGGTGTTACCGTCTGGGATAGTTCACATTCTTCAGCTATGATTTCTGCAGTTTTGACTTTCAGATTTGTTCTGGTAAGATAAAATGCACTACCTATATATATACAAACTGTAAGCTGCGACTTTACCCGCGTGACTTCTACGATTTTCTAAAATTTTAAGGGTTTTTGTGCGGAACCGTAATTATTTACCTAAAAGTTAAGTACCCCATGTTACTCCTTGTAAAATCAGTTATATCAATGAAAGTCCCTTTATAATCGGTTCAGCTGTTTTGAAGATTACCCGGAAGAAATAGACGGACAGATAAAAATTCTGCGTTTTTATAGACGTTTTTATAGGTATTCGACAACAGACCTTTTCCAAACAGACCCTTCAGTTTCATTTACATATCTGTATAGATGCATAAATAATCCCAAAAGCTTCTGTTAATAGTATCGAATTTACGCAACTTTCGCCGCCGGTTGTACCAAACAATGTCGCAGCGCAACTTCTTGCAAATGCAATTTAACCAGTAATTGTTAAAGGTATCCACATAAGTATAGCAAGAGACCAGTTTGCATAAACGAGATCGCCCTTGCCTCCATAAATCATGCTGACCGCTCCGCATAGCGCAATTTTAGCTCGCGATAATATTGTTTATGTAAATCCACAGCTTAATAAGTGCCCGAGCTATTAAATTTATTTAGTGCTTTTTGCGTTTTAGTTGTTAGCGGTCATAACTTCTAAAAGTGCATTCCTCGATAACAACAGTGAAGATTGAGGAAAACCAGTGCACGCTAATTAAATGCATATAACCTTGGCTTGTCAAGAACTATTGTAAGTTTTGTAAAGGCTGTCTACATCCGACGGGCGAACGCGTACTCTACCCCTACTCTATAAAACTCATTTAGATTAAACAGACGTAGAACAATCTTTATTTCTTCTGTCTGCGTTATGCATAATGATTCTAATTTTTGCTCATTGATATTTTGGTGTAAACGCTAAAAACGAGCTTTCGTTTACGTTAAAAGATCGATAACAAATGCTCTCGTTCCACCTCTAGCTCTATGTTCGTTTGGTCTATACCTACCTTTATAGAAAATATGTTAAAAGACGTATTAGCAGGATCACATATCATCCTGTGGATCGCATGTCCGTCTGCATTATAACAGATACAAAAATAAACCGAAACTGTCATCGAACCACTCCAGTTATTTTACATGACCATAAATACACTTACGAATTCAGTTAAAAATATGTCACTGTATAGAAAAGTCGGTTTACTTCTTTTTATAATACGCTGGTTAATTATCTTAATTGCTAATGGAGATAACGACAATAAAATTGGAAATTATTTATTATGCGCACGACGTTTATTTACCGCATTTTACTGCACCGAGCATTTTTAATTGTAGCCGGTATAAATATTGTTAAACGTTTGCTCTTTTAATAATGCAATAAACTTTGAACTTATTCATTAATTCAGTATTGTTTAGTACAGAGGTATGTTTAAATCGAATTTTCCTGTAGAGATGATGTTTCTAAGGGCCTATTTGAACGAAGGCCAGGTAGTGTGTTGAGTTTTAATTCTTTATTGGATTTGGCAAAAATCTCTTGTCCGAATTTTTGGAAATTATACAATCATTTTTTAAACTTTTAATGTAACTTAAAACGTAAGTTTGTTCGGGTGGAATCTTACAACTTAATTTTGGAGCAGATGTTTTAGACCGATTGAGCTAAAATTTTGCACACATATGCAAATCGGATGACAATGCAATACTATGATGACATGGATCTGATATGATAATGGAGCTAGGAGGCTAAAGGACCTCCATCATAAAACGATATGCTCACATTGAGTTTGGGCTCGCTGGATTCGTCTGGACTTTGTATTTAGTGGTGTACATTTAAATAAAAGCTATTTAAAGAATGTTTTTTTACTTCAAACTTATTATAAATATGAGGTACCTAACCCAAATTTACAATTTCTTTGGTAATTTCTCTCTCATTTATTGACAGGCATTGACCATTTCAAACATAAATATGAATTAAACTATGGTCTATGATTCATATATAATTATATTTTATAATTCAATATTCATTTCATTTCCGATCGGTTTAATATAGGAACCGGACGCAAATTGACTTATGGATTGGAGGTATATAAGTTGATGACGTAGCTTTGTAAATATATGCGAATAATAAGAGCTGTGTCATGCTTGCAAGATTATCAGTATAGGTATATTTTTTACTTGGAAATTAATCCACTTTTTTACGCAAGTGACATTTTCTCGTGTACGTATAATGAATTATTCAACAATTTGTAGTTCCGTATCGTCAATAATGTAATTAGCTTAACGGACAGAAAAACGATTTTCAAGAATAGTTTTTATTTTAATTCATTATATATTACGCTTTATTTTATTAACTTCAACTTTCCCTCCTTCCGGTGACAACCTTATCAAAACCGATTAGATGAGCAGAGGAAAAAAATTAAACTATTCTTGCAGTCCTGGTTAGCTACGAAAATTAATTTGCGCTTAATTAACTTCATGTCGATGGTTTAGAAGATTCACAATTTTACCCAGAGATGGCACTAAAGTCGGTTAAGATATAAGAGAAACTGGTACTTTCATTATTAATTTTTTGCATTTTCTCGGCAACTGTTTGAAATAATCTAAACAAATTATATATCATCGGCATCAGCGCGTCAATACGCGTCGATTGGTGTATGATTGAACGCGATTGGACGAGATTAACTTTAAACGTCCATATCTCCGTAACGGTTGGGGCTAGAGCGTTTATAATGCCAGATTTGGAATCTACTCGTCGAGACCTATACGGCGGGCGTATTTCGGACGCTGTAGAGCCGATTTTTTCATCAGACACTAAATACTTTATGGAGCCGCTATGAATGGTTTGCCGGAAAATTTTAAAGGACATAAAATGGTCTAAATGCCCCCTAAACTACGTGTAACACACAGGATGTGTCTTTGTGCAAATGATAGGGTGGCAAATTTAAGTTTTATCTAAGCGCTACGTCATCAGACACTAAATACTTTATGGAGCCGTTATGAAGGGCGGGTCGGCGCCGGGTAGGGGACGTGAGAAGGTCTAGCGTAAAAATAGTTAGAAATTTGCAAAATATGTTTATTCTGATGCTTTAGAGCTTAAGAAAGCGTCGCGCAGCCGGTCTTCCGGTGCGATGCGAGGCGTACTGTCGGATCGGCGTAAACGACGATCGAGTAAAACAATTATAACGTTTCTGTACTGTCGGCAGCCGAAACGACGATGTAAGAAGCAATATTTGCATTTAATTTCGACTTAAAAGATAGAGTTCTTACTCCTTATTTATATAAGGTGTCAGTAACAGAATGCCGCACTGAGCCAAAGGCAATGACGTTCTTTTCTTTACCAGTAATGGTAAGGTCCCACAGTTTATCACCCAAATCTCGCCATTCTTCTTGGGCGAACAAGAGAGGGGGTGTTTTAAAATATCCATGTTCTCTAGCCCACAAAAGGAGCTTATCTAACGCCTTTTCGGCAACTGCTCCCCCTTGCTTAGCAAGGATAGCTAAAAGCAGTTTTTTTGCTTATGAAAAATAAAAGAGAATTCTTTATAAAAAAAAAATCAAAAGCCGCCAAAGCGCGGCCTCCGAAAATCAGTGTTGGAAGTGGGACTGTCTCTCTTCCAATAAATAGGCTGAGAGGTTTACCTTTTTGGGCATCTCACTGTGTATAGATATACATATAACTTATAAGGGCTTTTTGTTTTTTATGTTTAAATTGTGTAGTGTAGGTATATTTATATATACAGGACTATATGACACACGATATAGGCCCAGACTGCATTCTTGGCCTTTTTCGTACAACACCCAACTAAAAATCACCTAACAGTTTTGGAAGAACCAAATTCTATTTGAAAAATAAACTATCTCCAACAGGTGTGCCATGCTGGACATTGCCTAAGACTGCATTCATGGCGATTTTCTACAACCCCAAGTGAAAATCACCAAACAGTTTCGGAAGGACCAATTTCTATTTGAAACATAAACTATCTCCAACATGTGGTTTCCTCCATCCAGCCGAGCTCCTGCCAGAAGTCAAGAATCCTCGAGATTTTTGACTTGTGGCTATTCACCTCTACTGCGCCTGCATAAGTTACCTATGTATATATATAATAGACACTTCAGTAGTATATATGTATATATATATACTACTGAAGTGTCTATTCATAACGTCAACATTCTTGAAAAATATATGCAGCCATGTACATTGATAAAAGAATGGGGGTTCACAACACGTAAGTATGGGATGAATTTCAACAAAATATGAAACACGTTTTACATCATATCTGTTAAAGAATTTGTATATGTCACCGGAAAATAACAAGATTCGTAAGTTTATCAATTTACTAGGAAGTTTATAAACTTTCGTAGGATTCTAAACGGGAGATAAATTGTATTATTTCACGTCCACATTTTCGTAAATTTATCAATTTCCGACGTTACACGGTAAATTTATAAACTTACGGATATCTATTCGTAATTGTATTTAATAAAGGAATTTGAAAGGGGGTCCGCCCGTCCTGCCGAAAACGCAAGCTGTACGCGCGCAGGCACCCGCGACGTAGTCGCAGCCGCCCTACACAAATTTCGCTAGCGCGAGAATCTTGTCGTTTGGCCAAATCTCCGTATCTTTGGTTGTTGCCACTGTGGAACCGGTCTTCGGGGTAACGTAAGTATTACTCGCCGGGTATTCGATTCATCTAGGAGGATGATTCCATTGAAGATCTTTCTTTTAGGCAGATGAGTATATCGACCGTTGCTCCTGGCAACCACATTCTTCGGCGAACACCTTACACCTTTGTTTTTATTTTTATTATTTTTTTTTATGTTTCAAGGGGCAAGCGAGCAGGCAGGAGACATCTAAGTGCCTACAGACGACCATGGACATCAGCACGGCCAGAAGATAAGTAGATGCGTTGTCGGCCTTTAGTGACAAGTTTAGGCCACCGGAAAGGAGGAGACAACTCTGGGGGCGGACGGTCGGACGGACGGACATAAGAAAACTATAAGAGTTCTTTGTAAGATTACGGAACCCTAAAAACCTTAACTGGAGGGGTAACGAAGTAACCAAGAAGCCATACTTCAAAGTATCATTAATATTATTATCATTTTTAAATCAATAGTTTCATAGTTTCCTACTAGTTATTTATTATTATACAATTCTCTTCTTTCTTGGGTTTGTTTTATCTATTATTAAGTCTCGACTCTTCGGCCTGCCTTCCTGGCCATCGACGACCACATCGATGGCCATGGGGCGTCGACGTGGTCGTCGACGGCCACGACGATGGCCATGGGGCGTCTATGTGGTCATCGATGGCCACGACGATGGCCATGGGGCGCCGACGTGGTCGTCGACGGCCATGGAGCCATTAAAAATAATTAATAAATGTTAATTTCATGAATTATTTATACAATAAGTACAGGTTGTGTTATAACACTACTCTTGGTTACTACATTTTGTCACCTGCCAAACTCTGATACGCATTACTAACACTTAAAGCCTATCACTATTGGGCAACGGTAAACATTAAATATGCTAACGATTTCGACCTTCCTGATGTAGCCGAGCGAAAAACACCTTGCCAAGTAGAAGGTTCAAGTTCGATTCCCGGTACGGATTTCAAATGAGTTTTCGACCAAGGTCTATCAATGCAGGAAAAAATTATTTCTTTCTTAAAAAAACGACTTCAAATTTTCAGAACTGGACCAAATTGAACTGGACTCGGGACATGGAAAGTACCAGCTTTGAAATAAAAAAAGAATCAGCAAAATCGGTTCACCCAGCCGAAAGTTCTGAGGTTAAAAACATAAAAAGTACAGTCCAGACGAAAAACCCTTTTATTTGAAGTCGGTTGAAAATGGCTAGATTTCACATTAATGTCGGACTATTTTCGCGGAATTTTTGTAATACGGAAATCTATAGATTTTTTTTTAACTATAATCTTCTTGAATTCGGTCAACATATGCATGCCAAAAATCTTTGAGCAAAGAAAAAGGTAAAGATTAAAGATTTCCCGACGAATATAGGGAACGCAACACAAGTAATATAGGCATCACAATTTCTCAACAGATTATCAAAAATTTTTGCATAAACTCTTTGTCAAGAACGAAATGACAAGGTCCCTTCATCCTCAAAACAAATACTGTCCTCGAAGAAAAAAGAAATATATTTTTTGGCTACTGCCCGGAAGAATAACTGATTAACTCGGCGTACTGAAATCTACATTGGTGCGAGCGAAACCGGTAGAAAAAGATATGCGTTTAATAAAGACAAGGTAAGGGGGCTCAAGAAGGGGGCATAGACAGCTTATTGCAAGGGCAGATGTACATGACACCTGCCCTTCGACAGTTCGCCTCTCACTTTCCCTCCCATATATTTGTAGCAAACCTCTCTTTCTAGTAGCTAGTTTTATGAATAATTAATTAACTTCATATCTAATCAAGCAAATAAATTTAATACTTTTAGAATCACAAATCTTTCAACTGGATCTCTAAATCATAAACATTGCGAACCAAAATTCATGCCCTTATGTAACTTCGACCCTAGAAAAGAAATCGGTACAGAAATAAAAATGTGAACGAAATATTCAAAAGTGGCTGTGATTTTTTGAGTTGCATACAAAACGTGGAAGGAGTTATTAAGTAGAAAAAATTGTGGTCATTTATAAGGCTATCTAATACTCTTACTTCGTTACCCCTCCAGTTAAGCTTTTTAGGGTTCCGTAGTCCTACAATGTTCTTCAAGGAAATTATGGACTAACTAGCTGTTACCCGCGACTAAAATTGGGTGAAATTTTTTATCGTATTGATATATATCCTATAGCCTTCCTCAATTAATGGGCTATCTAACACTGGATTTCTTGAAATCGCACCAGTAGTTCCTGAGATTAGCGCGTTCAAGTAAACAAACAAACGAACTCTTCCGCTTTATATATTAGTATAGATTATTACCGCTTCATGGCGTCTACAGAGGAAATTCGGATTCATTATACACTAGGTGTTTCACGCGTAAAATTGTGAGAGCTCCTTAATCTGGCCCCATCTAAAAATCTCCTCTTAGCGGATGTATACCAACTATAAACTACATTCTTGTCAAATTTCAACATTGTACGTCTCGCGGTTTCCGAGATTTCGTAATAAGTTACCCTTTCGTCTTTATATTATATGACATTTTATTAGGACATCAATAATTGACTGATAATGAATTAGTTAACTCAGAAAATGTTGCACGCCTAAAATACTTTTTTAATGTATTTAAGACCTATGTATTGCCATAGTAAATGCTATATTTGATTATCTATTTATATAATGATGTACATATACACTATGCAAGTAATCTATACTAATATATAAAGCTGATGGGTTTCTTTGTTTGTTTGAACGCTCTAATCTCCGGAACTACTGGTCCGATTTAAAAAATTCTTTCAGCTTTAGATAGCCCATTTATCGAGGAAGGCTATAGGCTATATACTATCATGCTAAGACTAATAGGAGTTGAGCACCATTGAAGAATGTTTCAAAATCGGCGGTTTTCCCCTTACTAGAGCTTCCGCAGCGTGCGCTGCATAAGTGGTTATAGTTTCGCAAAAATCATGTATGACGGAATTGTTCCCCTTTAAACGTTCTAAATAAAAGTCCGCGATAGCATATGTCTATCTCTTAAGGTTGGCTCCCTATAACTCTTTTTATGCTAACCATATATATATCATCACGCTAAAATTGAATATATTTTTTTGCTTAATTTTACGCGGACAAAGTCGCGGGCACGGCTAGTTTGTAGCATTCGTTACAAAGAAATAGCATTTATAAAAAATCTGGGTATCACAAACATTTTTGAATGCCATAATAATTTTCCTAATGAGTTTTTAGCATTTAGAACATGCATCAACATGGAAAGTTTCACGTCTCTACGTCTAATAGTTTGGAAATGCTGGGGGGGGGGGGGTTCACAAACGGGCCGACTAACGGCCGGAGGGACGGACAGAGCGGAATTAAAAGGATTCCTTTTTTACTAGGTCCAGCGTGGCACATTTACAGGCATATTTCTCTGCCTAAGATTTACCTAAACTTGAACATTGCTTTATTTCTCTTCCACTCTTAGGTTCATTTACTTTTATACAGGGTTCGACACATGTATACCTTTGCCCTGAATTTATGAACTACTTCGCTTTCTTTGTATCTTTCATTTTGATGTTGCCGTGACCATTCTAGCACTGGTTTATCTTTGGTATCCGATCTCCTCCGTGTTTCGGCCTACGCCGCAGCACAACGCATTGACGTATGAATATTTTAGATCAATTTTGCTATATTATACAAAATTTCAGGAGGTGGCTTAATATGTGGCCGGTATTTGAGTCAATCGCTAGATTAAGTAGCCTTACCCTTGCCGCGCCTTTACCTCGGCCAGGTTATAGATGGGCTATGGCGCTACGAATCGTCTACGCGCGTAGGGAACTCGTAGAGAGATTATACGAATCATGTACGAGCGTACGTCTGTATTTTTATCTTTCTCTCCAGATTTCTTTTCAATTTCGATATTTGTTGCACGAATGGGCCCGCAAAGGTGGGCCAATGTTGCGACTATATGGCCACCAATGGCCACCGTAAACCAGGTAGGCCGAGGAAGAGGTGGCGCCACGACTTAGACGCCTTTGCGGGAAATGAGTGGATTGGTTTAGCTCTGGATTGAGGAGAGTGGTCTAAGAGTAGGGAGGCCTTTGCCCAGCAGAACTCTTTATATGCGATCGTTTTTATAAAAAAAATCGATTACTGTATTATATAAAGCAAAAGTGTTATCTGTGTATTTCACTAAATTTATGTATAAACGTTGTAACCTGGATTCGCACATTGCTTCTACAAATTTAGCTTCCATTTAACCTCTTGTATTGAGATATATCGGGGAATCGCTCATTATAAGGTAATCTTTTATTTCGTCCAAAAGAATACACTTAAGAATTAAAGAATTGTTTATTTGAGCGTTCTTACGTAGAGGAGACATGACCCAGGTGGTCCAACGGGCGTCACAAATTTTCAAATTAATAATAAAACAGCAATATCAATTGTTCTTTCAATGTTGTTTTGTTTATATTGTAATTTTGAGAAGTGACGTCACAAAGCCTTTGCGCGCCCCCCCCCCCCGCCCCCCCGCCCCCCCGCCCGACCCCCCCCCCCCCCCCCCCCCCCCCCACCGCCCCCTGCCACCCCTACTCTAATCAGTGGTCGGCATTTGAGTCGATCGCTAGGTTTTAAGCAATTCTTATCTCAAGCGGGTTATAGATTGGGTGATCCATTCTCACATTGGATTTTTAATATCCGACCTCCTGTATGTTTAGGCACGTAAAATAGTGGGTCCCAATTAATGTCACTTACTGATATTAGTCGTAAGGTTGCAGAGATCGTGGGGCTTCCGAGAATGACGTCAGACGGTCATCTTAACTCGTCCGGACCTACTGTTTTAGGTGTCTTCCGATTTATGGAGGACGCAGAATTCCTATCCTCCTAATATGTGAATACATTCAAAGGCGAATACGGTCAAGAAAATATATGAAATTTTATATATTTAAGAGTAAAAAACTGTTACTATTTTAAGTCTGTCCACGTTCGTTTTACTGCCGATCCGTCCCTAATCTGATGCAGCTGTTACCAAAAAATCTACCGTTGGTTGGTAGTGTAACGGTGATGCACCAATGCAAGCATTACATCTAGCACTCACTTGATAAATGGCAGCTAAACATTGTTCTGATGATATTTGGTGCACTGCATCTATGATTCAGTCTCTTAATTGCTCTCTTGAGTTGATTAACACCGAATAAACTTTCTGCTTCAAGATTCCCCATACGAAGAAATCCATGGGTGTCATATCAGGTGATCTGGGTGGCCAAGGTATTACTCTTCCACGTCCAATCCATCGTTGTGGATTGTTCGGTCATCTTAACTCGCCCCACAGCCGTATCCTCTACAATCTGAGCGGACCCTGGTATTTAGCCGGCATAACGCTAGGAAAAAAAATTGTATGCTGGGAATTTAACAGCTTTCTAATCCATATTTAATTTATATTTAATATTCTTACTTTCGTGTGTAAGTTCCTTACTTACTGGAGTGGCTCAGCTACCTAAATGGGTTTTGGCCTCCGACAAGATTCCGTGCCATTTCCGGGCTATTAAAAAAATAAATATCGCCTCTCGATCACTGTATAGTGCTTATATTTATCGCTTAACGCATATTACGGTACAAGTCATAAGCTTAAGCGATTCATAAAATTATTTAGAATTATATCACTAATTATAACGAAGGAAAAGAAAAAGGAAATATAGGTTCTTTTGTAATTAACGATATAAAAAATATACATACAGAAAACATTTTTTATGACATAATTAATTAAAACAAAGAAAAGGAAGAAAGAAGTATAACTTACTTTGCAGTTAGCGATATTATGAATTTACAAGAAAGTATACCTACAAAAAAATTTTACACTGCCTTATGTATATAGCCATAGCATGATTGTAATAATTATTGTTTAATTTTGAGTTCAATTTTATGAGTGAAGTCCAAGCTATTAATTAATACGTTACTGAGTTATTGTTACCGATTTATTTTATAATATTAAGCTCTTTGTTTGTATCTTCAGTAATTTTCAGCCCATGCTTCTTCGCGTGCTTAGGTGCTGCTTCTTTTAGCCTTCTTCTTTAATAATTTTTAGAGTGATTTCATTGTTAAGTTTTTTTTATCTTAAGTAAATAACGAACTGATCTTTTGTCCTCTCTAATAGAGCGATATCGCATTGTTGCATATGGTTTTTCATGAGAAGGAATAAGTTAAGGACTTTTCTCAGCACTCAAACCTAGATAGCATAGTGTGTAGCATAGGTATACGTAATCTTCGATATGTATAAAAGCGACAGGTCACGTATCACGAAATCTTGAAAACTGCAGGACGTACAATGATGAAATTTGGTAGGGAGGTAGTGTGTATTGTAACGTACATGCGGTAAAAACGGGTTTCTTGATTGGACCTGTTTATGGTATAGGAGTTCTCGCAAATTTTGCAAACAACTATTTATCTAACTATATTTGAATTATTTATCTCTACGGGTGTGAGACGAAAGGATATATCGCTAATAGTATTTAAAAAAAAGGAATGCAATTAAAACGCAAACGCTTATAACTTGCAGCATTTGTTGCCACACGCTAGCAGAGCGATGTTGACAGGTGTTAAATCGAAGGAGAAACGAGCGGCCGTCGGTGCGCGTACGACGTGCACCACAATGTATGACGCAATTAGTCGAGTCATGCCTATTAGGCATTGTGCGCTTGCCTTTATGAACTTCCCATACACTCAATTTTGATTTAGCTCTTTGGTTTTAATAATCTTATGAATTCGAATAAGTATATAATAATGTGAATATCAAAAATAAGATTAGTCATGTAATACTTGACTTGCCATTTAGATAGTAGAATGAGTTATTAGCATTGTGCGCTTGCCTTTATGAACTTCCCATACACTCAATTTTGATTTAGCTCTTTGGTTTTAATAATCTTATGAA